>JAVTVY010033874.1:0-153840 GCA_036873755.1 Hanleya hanleyi | reverse complement strand
ATGCGTCTTCAATGTCAGCTTTAGCCATCAAGCTATTGGGGCCATGGTGCTGTAACAGAGCAATGGCATTTTCAATTGATTCATAACTCACAGTGCAGGATTCGCGAGGAATAATGGAGTTAACTGATGCCTGGTCAGGATAGGACAAATCATGGATGATCTTGAATTTGCCCGCCTCTTTTTTGGGCACTACACCTAAAGGGGAGTAAACCCAGTTTTGAAAGGGAAATAAAAAGGGGCCCGCAATTCTGCCTAGATCAATTTCTTTCTCTAATTTTTTAAATCAGCATTTTGCAAGCCAGACCGGTGATTTTTTGGTATACCCGGTTTAAGGCAACCGTTAGTTCCTAAACGAAAACCAAATGTGAAACCTTCAATAAGTAATCTGGCAAACTGTGAACGGTAGGTTCGTAAGTACACCTCGAGTCGCTTAACTCTGACTGGAGTTGGAAGTGTTGCTGCACTGGTGGGCGGCATGTTTCTTACCACACGTTGGGCATGAATGTTTGTGGGGACACTCACTGGCCTGACATTTCCCAAATCTGCAAAATTTCCAGCAATAGCCAACTGGGTATCGAGGTGACTTTTTTGTGTTTTTGCCACGAAAGGAGTCCTTAGAGACAGGAATATTTGAAACCGAAAGGTAGGGTTTCTGTTGGCGTAAAGCGGCTAAGCGCCACAACTCATCGTGGGTTTTACCCCAATCTATGAGTTCCTGGACCCGTAGTTTTCGGAAGTTCTCGTCATAAAACTTGGCTGACTGAAAGCCAAAGGTATGGTTGATCAGTCTGACAATTCCACCATACTTGAGAGAAGGGACAACATCTGGAAATTTTGCACTATATAGGGCCATGAAGATGTCAAAGGCTTGGGCCCACTGGAACATATTAGTTATCTTTTTGGACTTATCATGCGCTGTAATATGTACCTTAGACCCATCTGATGACAGTTTGATGGAGGGTTCCTGGTCTAGGGGGTTCAAAAGGGAACCAAAATCTACATATTGATTAGTGAATATTTTTGCCCTGGTTTTCTCATTGACGTTGAAACCAAGAGGGAGGGAAGACGAAGCCAGAGAGATACGACAAATAGAGTCTAGGTCAATAGTATTACTTTCTACGCTGTTTACCAGTTCCTTTTCAGGCTGTGAGGCAGACGTACCCAGCGCTATGGCCGATAAAGGAGGTAACTCCGCATCTTCTCTTTCTGTACCCTCTGGAGGAGGAGAAACCTCGGTAGATGTGGCAGGAGGCTCTGAGACAGTGGATGCTGACTCATTTTCAGGCATGGAAAGTAGCCCTGCAGATCTTAGCTCAGCTATGACACTGGCGGTGATTTGGGAGACAGTAGGACAACTACATGATGGAGCATCCTGGGATGTCTTCCTCCGCTTGGCTGGAGTCATGCGGGATCCCTTCTTCGGTGGTCCAACCTCGGATGTCTCTCTCCGTTTTGCTGAGGGCATGGCTTTCCTCTTTGGGTATGGCATGATGTCTATGAAATGGAAAGGAAAAGAGCCGACAACCCATTCCCTGTATATTCCATTCCCTAATTTGGGAGTTTAACCATTTTCAGAAAGAGACAGAAACAAAACAACCAACCTACCATGGTGTTATAGTTAGTTATCAGCTACAGTGATAAATGGGGTCAACCTCCCCTGGAATTTACTTTTAACCATGTACAATTTACAATGGCGGATGGGGTCAACCTCCCCTGGCCATGTACAATGGTAAAAGGGGTCCACCACCCCAGTAATTACATATAGCCATGTTCAAACACAGTGGCAAATGGGGTCAACCTCCCCATAGTGGTAAATGGGGTCAACCTCTCCTGTAATTACATACAGCCATGTATGAAAACAGTGGCAAATGGGGTCAACCTCCCCATGGTGGAAAATGGGGTCAACCTCCCCTGTAATCGCTGTCACTTTAAATAGGCCGCGGCAGAAGGGTCTAACCTTCCCAAAATAATTATTTTTAAAGAGAGCAAACTCTCACAAATCATTCCCCTAAATTTGAATTGAGAAGAGTGAAATTTAGCTCATTTATAACAAACTGTGTAACTTATGAAGTCACTCCCTTGGTTTGAAATCGCACATGTACATGTATTCTAGAGAAAGTTGTTTTCGGGCTCACGTGCTGTTTTAATCGTGAAGCACAAATTTTCCCCTATACAGTGACAAACCACAGCCGTGTAAAGTGCAAAAAGTCAACGTGTCAACCTTCCCCGGGATTGAACCAGATACACGGTATTAAGATTTCCATTTTCTCACCCTCGTGTACTAGGGTGTCAAATTTAATGGAACAAAAGGTTGATGAAATAATATAAGGGCAGGACTACATTCAGAAGGCGATGAAATCTATTATAATGACTGATCAATATTCGAGGGCAATACGGGCCAGCTCTATTAAGACCATAGCCTCGTGACTATAGGAACATGATTACAATTTCTAGCCAGAAATTGGAAATATCTAGGACCCAGCCTGCTTACAAGGGCTTGGACTACAAATGTATTATGTTAAAATCTTATGGAACCCAGAAGCCCAATTTCAAATTACTTGAACAAAAATTAACGATTCGATGACTACTAACAAACTTATCATGGAATGTGTTTCTGAACTACAGGAAATTATAATGCAATTATTTATAAAGTACTCAAGATATTACAAAATTACTCAAAATTACCCCAATCAGCCAAGCAATGTGTGTGTGTCTGGTGTGTGTGTGTTGGGGGTGTGAGCAGTCAATCAGTGAATAGTGAGTACTGAATAATAAACAAGAAGAAGTGGGGGGGTCTACCTAAAATTTGTTTTTTCGTTTATGGTGACCGATGGCTGCCCACACACTACTTGGTGTGTCCAGCCAAAAACCTCGGTGCTGCCATAAAGTAACTGGATCTGTACTACGGGGCATGGACCGGAGAGAATTGTTCACCTCAATGACCTTGCTGTTATACAACTGACCCAGATTACATGTATACCGTGGAAGTAGTTGTCCAATGATGACAAGACGCACATTGAAAGATTCTGTGAGAAAATTACTGAAAGAAATTAAGTCTACAGCTAGGGAATTAGGATTACAGTTTTCATGTGATAAATCGTTTTCTCCAATCTGTAGAAAAACTGCGTTAGGACTATATGATGGAAGGACAGACAATTCCTTTTGAACAGATTTAGGTCCCGGTCTTAGCGTTCCCCCAGACAAGCCACGCCGTGAAAGGCGACTTGGATTTCATGCCGTCAAGGCCGAAGTTCTCCCAGGACGCATCATTAGTTATAAAACTATCTAGGCGTCGAATAAATGAGTGACCAAGAACGAGCACATGTGCTACCATTTTCACGCCAATAAAAGGAAGATTATTACCTGTCGCTGTAATGTACTTGAATTTAAAAAACACTGAACAGGCGTGTCAACAGCGAAGATGTCATTTCAAAACCATGCGGTGATTGTTCCGGTTGCCGTTACCAACAACAACGGGAATACCCTGACGTTACAGACACGCCTATAATCTATTTCATAATAAAGGGTTTCATCAAACATATGAAAAATTATGTGTCTATGAGTCCCGATTCACATCAAACTTGGACAGTGCGTTGGTATGAGGAAGAGCATGTCTGTTTTTTTTTTCGACAACCTGAATAATTTAATTTGGTGACAGTGGTCTTGCCCCCTGTTCAGCCATGCTACCTAAGCTTGTGACTGAAATAACTCAATGATTTTCCGATTGACATCAACCTTGGACGGTGGGTTGGTGTGAGGGAGAGGATGGCTTGGATTGTTTTTCGGCAATCTGCATAATCCATTATGGCCGTCATGGCCGTGAACCCTATTCAATCATGCTACATAAGCTTGTGGCTTCACTAACTCAAAGACTATTTGTCCGAATTACATGAAGCTTGGACTGGAGTTTGATATGAGTGAGCTGATGGCTAGGATTGGTTTTCGGCAACCTTCAAAATGCAATATGGCTACTATGCTAAATAAGCTTGAGGAGGGTGGGGGAGGAATATATACATAAACAACATCGACAGGAAAAGTTGTGGCGAACCAGACCGACCAATCAGTGCTGCGATGTTCACCTGACTGCCCACAAAAGCAAATCAGCAAACTGGATCATTTTCGACGAAAGGAAAACAAACCCTTAACCATATATCTGACCGGGGCACTGCCCCCTCCCCCCCTCCCCCGCAAAAAAACTCGGGGGGGACGTCAACTTGTGCCCACGACTTATCAAGTTGTGATGACGTCTTAATCAACTGAAAGGGACATGGTGAAAAAATAATTTTGAGATTGAAAAAAAGTTCATGCTACATAAGCTTTTGACTGTAGTTACTTAAAAATGATTTGTTCGATTGACATCAAACTTGGATAGTGTGTTGGTAAGAGTGACAGGATTACTGGGATTGTTTTTTGTTAACCTGCGTAATCCAATATGGCCACCGTGGCCTTGACCTCTTTTCAGCCATGCTACATAAGCTTGTGACTGCAGTTACTAAAAATGATTTGTTCGATTGACATCAAACTTGGACAGTGTGTTGGTAAGAGTGACAGGATGGCTGGGATTGTTTTTCAATAACCTGCATAATCCAATATGGCCACTGTGACCTTGACCTATATTCAGCCATGCTACATAAGCTTGTGACTGCAGTTACTCAAAAATGATTCGTTCGATTGACATCAAACATGGACAGTGTGTTGGACCGAGTGACATGATGGCTGGGATTCAGTAACCTGTGTAATCCAATATATCCAACGTGGCCTTGACCTCTATTCAGTCATGCTACATAAGCTTGTGACTGCAGTAACTCAAAACTTGGACAGTGGGTTGGTAGGAGGAAGAGGATGACTGGGATTGTTTTGCGACAATCTGCATAATCTAATATAGAAGTCGGGGCTAGCAACGTCTTAAGCCATATTCAGACATGCTACCCAAGCTTGTGAGTGCAACAACACAAAAACGATGTGTTGGGCTTACATCAAACTTGGATAGTGGGTTACTATGCATGAGCGAATGGCTGGGATTGTTTTCCTGCAACCTGAGCAATCTAATATGGCCGCCATTGCCTTGACCCCTATATATAGGCCATGCTACAATGTACACTTGAAGCTTGTGAATGCAATAACTAAAAATCGATTTGTCCGATTCACATCAAACTCGGACAGTGTGTTGGTATGAGGGAGAGCATGACTGTATTTTCGGCAACCTGAATAATTTAATTCGGTCACAGTGGTCTTGACCCCTGTTCATGCTTGTGACTGAAATAACTCAATGATTTTCCGATTGACATCAACCTTGGACGGTGGGTTGGTATGAGGGAGAGGATGGCTTGGATTGTTTTTCGGCAACCTGCATAATCCATTATGGCCGTCATGGCCTTGAACCCTATTCAACCATGCTACATAAGCTTGTGGCTTCACTAACTCAAAGACTATTTGTCCGAATAGCATGAAGCTTGGACTGGGGTTTGATATGAGTGAGGTGATGGCTAGGATTGGTTTTCGGCAACCTTCAAAATCCAATATGGCTACTATGCTAAATAAGCTTGTCACTGCAGTAACTAAAAGCGATTTGTCTGAATAACTTCAATCTTGGACTGTGCTTCAATGTGAGTGAGATGATGACTGAGATTGTTTTTGGCATCCATGGTAAAAAAGCTTGTCATTGGCATAACCCAAGAACGATTTTACTGACTGAGATCAAACTTGTCCAGTGTCCTGGTATGAGAGAGAGGACAGATGCGATTGTTTTTCACCCATCTGCATAATCAAATATGGCCACCATGGCCTTGACTCCAGATTCAGCGATTCTAAGCTTGTGACTGCAATAACTGAAGAACGATTTCATCAACTGACATTCGAAATAAGAGCACACACATGGCGATTCATCATATTCCCCCTTTTTACATTTCAGAACTGAACTATCTCGTATTTCCGAACTACATTTCTTCATTAAAACAGATGTAAACTGTCAAATAATTTCTTTTCAATTCTCAGATAATATAACAAATGTTATAATAACCCAATAATCAAACAAAATTTCCTATCATTCAATGTACAATTTTATGTACAACATTTTATAAACATTCCATGCTGCCATACAGTCTACGTTATCGACGGTCAGGGGGATATGAACTGCTCAGGTTTTCATTATTTTTCTTTCCGTCCCTCGGCTTGAATAACTTTTCTTTTACCATCTTCCTATCACATAATAATTTGTGGTCAAAGGTTATTTTTTCGTTTTACTGACATTTTTCTTTTCTGTTTTGAGCATTGAATTTTTTTTTCTTGTTATGTCCCTTTCATGGCTCGGTATATATTTGTGCACTAAACTGAAAAGGGCTATTTTTCAATTATATCTGCCTAACATGTGCTTAATCCGTCTTTGTACATTCAAGAGACAAGAAAGAAGATACCCGGGGGCAGAGGGCTAAAACTCAATAGTCCTGCTGTAAAAGGTTGTTGGGTATAAATATATTCTGTAGATACCCTGTAACACTTTACACATGCACAACCCCGCCAACTTGCTACTGGAAACTTGTTATTGTCTATAACAGAAGTATCCTTGATAAAACCTTGGTTCTACAGAAGATAGGGGGAGGTTATGCACATAACAATAAGTTCCTCGTTGTGTACTTTGATATCTATTATGAGGCACAAATATAATCATCATTGATCAGTGAATATATTGAATTCAAAATATTCGATTTAATGTTAATGGGGTGACGTCACTTAGGGATGATCTCCAAATGTCGCCTGGAAATCAAATTTCCTCACTTTTTCAATTTTCTTTTTCAAGTTTTTTATAGGCTATATTACTGAGTCAAAGTGTATTAACTTCATGAGATGTCCAACGATGGCATAGTGATATATTTTCAAAAATTTGAGTGCTCTAGTTTGAAGATTTCTGAAAGAAATGTGGGTTATATCCATGTCAGGGTATCTCTTGAAATTTAGATTTTTGAGCTACTGGGTATCAAAATCATCATACAATCATAACAGTTACTCCTAAGGCCTAAATATACTGCAAAAATACTAGTGTGCTAGATATTTAGGAATACATTTTTTTTTATCCGGGACCATCTGAAATTTACGATTGTTATCGTATGAAATATGAAATATTTATTTATAGGTAAAATTGTCATTAACGAGGCTGGCATATTCCCAATTAGAGGATAGGTTAATCTAAAGCTGTGTATGATACATGTACCTTGCATTTTTAGCCAATTGATTCCAGGAGATTATTTCAGGTGAAACCGCTATTATTGAGTATGGTTTCAACAGAAAAAAGGTGAAATGAAAGCGTTGGAAATGTAGACCATGAGCCGATAATCGAAAGTCCCTGTTTTTCATGGAGCTCATTGCATGTCTTTTCGACATCTGCTTGCTTGCCAGTGGAATATTGATGGAATAGGGGTTGAGGCTAGGTCAAATTTATATGGTTTCGGCGATTTTTGACATTTCAACAGAAGAAAACAAGCCCTTGTCTTTTTCATGTTGTTAGTAACACTCAAGGGATAACTTTTACCTCAACCTGCTTCTCTTAAACCGAGCAGTTTCACATCTTGGCATATCACTTTACTCTCATGTTGAATCTATTTCCATAGTTTCAGGTTAAAATATGACGGTTAAATTCAAAATGGCGCTCATATGCGGTCAACCTGAAAGATCGAGGCATTAGTCTCAGCTTATTGTTCAATTTTTTTCAAAATCGATGCATCTATATTAGTCAATGACCAATGCATTTCCCTAAGATTAAGATATGATGGTCAAATTCAATATGGCGGTCATGTGGTGTCATCTGAAAATCAGGTTTTTTATGTTACTCCTATACTTCAATGAATTATTCTTAGCTAATTGTTCAAATTTATCAAAACCGATGGACCTCTTTTCATAGCCCAATACCTTGCGTCAGTTTTGAATCTATTTGCATTTCCCTAAGTTTAAGATATGATGGTCAAGTTCAAAATGGCCCTCATATGAGGTCAACCTTAAAGATCGAGGCATTAGTCTCATTCTCTCTCGTCGACTTTATGACAAAAGAGATGATTACAATTTCGACATCGTAAACTATCCCTTCCTGGACAGTAATATTCCAGTGGGACCTGCATAAGGCGTATACATATCTCGCCTAGTAGCATTTGCTAGATCCTGTGTTAAATGTGACGATTTTAATCAACGTCACAAAACATTGTTGCAGAAACTTATGAAACAGGGCTATTCCACCAAGCGCCTCCACTCGAAGTTTCTCAAAGAATGTGTGATGGTTACCCGAGAATAACTCCCTCGGACGTGACGGTAGTGAACATGATTTTCGTTTAAAAGGGAAACGGATGAAAGTTATTGTTATGTGCTGTAGAAATGCTGAAGTTTCATATCATGCGAAATGGTGATTGTCAATTGCTCTAAACTGGATTTATTCAAGTTTGAAAACGGTCGAATGTGCTCTTTCGACATTTTAGGGTCATTTTCTGAAGGGATTTCCCTTCATATATAAAATATGACACCTCAAACCAAAACAATTTGTGTGTATTTATTATCACAATGGTTAGTGTTACAATCGGTTGAAATATCATTCTGGTTTGAGGTGTCATATTTCATCAAAATTAAAAATTGTGCAAATGCTTCGCTTGTATTCTACCAGAAACGTTATGTGAGCAAGTAAAACATGTTTTTCAAGTAGACGTCGTCGTAGTCTAGTTGTTAGGCTGCCCGCTTTCAAAAACAGTGTGGTGACCAGTTTGTTGAGCTATGAGTTCGATTCACATTTGGATCAGAAAAATTTTCTTCCTATTTTCTTATTCTTTCTTTCTAATATTTAACATTTGGTTTGGATTTATTTATGTTATGTGAAACAATCTTCACTGATATTCAGTTAATAAAATATAGATATAACTGAGTATACATATTTCTGCATTCACTGCTACAACTCGACCCTTATTGCAGCACACTCATAACATGTCCAAGTCCTCGTGACTGAATGGGTTTATTTTCATGGGTCAGCAATACTTCCCATGTATAAAAAACGAGGGAATCGTCATGTGTATTTCCCTGAACTGTTCTCGTTATATTTAAAGGTCATCCCAAACGCTATGAGGTCAAAAATATAAAAAAATAGTCCTTTCGATTCTGAAAATAATGATATTTTTTTCATAATTTTGTGCAGCCTGGTTGGCGATATATTGCCGTTTGAAAGGTGCAAATCGCTCTCCTGTCAATTCCAGCTGTGACGTCACGGAGGGAACCATCTTGTATTCTCTATGTTAAAGCCGTATACCACAGTCGTATGTAGCTGCTGATTTCTGGAGATTTTCGGAGTATCGGGGCATCATTTTTTAAATATGCCGCGACGTTGTGTAGTGGGAGGTTGCAGTTTTACTACAGATGACGGTGTTAGTATTCATTTGTGGCCCAAAGACGAGAAAATCGCTGCAAATTGGACGAAATTTGTACGCAACACGAGAGTGTGGAAAGAGGGCCCGAGCCAGTACTCGCATAATTTGCTCGGCACATTTGACAGAAAGACATCATTCGAGGACATCTACAGCGTAGCAGTTGAATTCGGGTACAAACCAAAACTAAAGAGAACAGCTATTCCAACTATCAAACGTAAGAACAATCAGAATGTGACGGCAAAGAAATCGGACAAGGAGAATCTATCACGGACATCGGCTGAACTAACCTAGCCTGCAAGCGAGGCCTCGGGCAGGGGGACGGCTGTACATGCCCTGCTCGCTCTCGCGTGGCATTTGTTGCTTGAGCACCTACAGGTTAGACTGGATGAGTCTCTATTTCATATATACACGTTTAACCATTTGTTCCAATGTGTCTTAATGTCTGTATTTGTATGTTCAATTTTATTATGTCTCCCCCAACTATGTTGGGGGGAGACATCTAGTGTTTGTGCTGTCTGTCTGTCTGTCTGTCTGGTTGGATGTCTGGATGTCTGGATGGATGTCTGTCCGTCCCCTTGCCTTGTCTGCAAGATATCTTGAGAACTGCTGGATGGAATTTCACCAAACTTGGATGGAAGCTTCATTGGGATAGCCCCCTCATTTGATTAGGTTTTGGTGTATGTGCGTGCATTCATCCGTGTCCGGTGTCCATCCGTCCGTCCGTCCATCTACTTGTACATGTATATACAGGCCTTGTCTGCAAGATATCTTGAGAACTACTGGACGGAATTTCACCCCACTTGGATGGAAGCTTTAATGGGATAGCCCCCTCATTTGATTAGATTTTGGTGTGTGTGCGTGCATTCATCCATGTCCGGTGTCCGTCCGTCCGTCCATCTACTTGTACATGTATATACAGGGCTTGTCTGCAAGATATCTGGAGAACTACTGGATGGAATTTCACCAAACTTGGATGGAAGCTTCATTGGGATAGCCCCCTCATTTGATTAGGTGTTGGTGTATGTGGGTTCATTCATCCGTGTCCGGTGTCCGTCCGTCCGTCCATCTACTTATACATGTATATACAGGGCTTGTCTGCAAGATATCTGGAGAACTACTAGATGGAATTTCACCAAACTTGGATGAAAGCTTCATTGGGATAGCCCCCTCATTTGACTAGGTTTTGGTTTGTGTGCATGCGTTCATCCGTGTCAGGTGTCCGTCCGTCCGTCCATATACTTGTACATGTATATACAGGCCTTGTCTGCAAGATATCTTGAGAACTACTGAACGGAATTTCACCACACTTGGATGGAAGCTTCAGTGGGATTGCCCCCCTCATTTGATTATGTTTTGGTGTGTGTGCATGCATTCGTCCATGTCCGGTGTCTGTCCGTCCGTCCATCTACTTGTACATGTATATACAGGGCTTGTCTGCAAGATATCTGGAGAACTACTGGACAGAATTTCACCAAACTTGGATGGAAGCTTCATTGGGATAGCCCCCTTCATTTGATTAGGTTTTGGTGTATGTGCGTGCATTCATCCGTGTCCGGTGTCCGTCTGTCCATCCATCTACTTGTACATGTATGTACAGGCCTTGTCTGCAAGATATCTTGAGAACTACTGGACGGAATCTCACTCCCCTTGGATAGAAGCTATAGTGGGATAGCCCCCTCATTTGATTAGGTTTTGGTGTGTGTGCGTGCATTCATCCATGTCCGGTGTCCGTCCGTCCGTCTACTTGTACATGTATGTACAGGCCTTGTCTGCAAGATATCTTGAGAACTACTGGACGGAATCTCACTCCCCTTGGATAGAAGCTATAGTGGGATAGCCCCCTCATTTGATTAGGTTTTGGTGTGTGCGTGCATTCATCCATGTCCGGTGTCCGTCCGTCCGTCTACTTGTACATGTATATACAGGGCTTGTCTGCAAGATATCTGGAGAACTACTGAACAGAATTTCACCAAACTTGGATGGAAGCTTCATTAGGATAGCCCCTCATTTGACTAGGTTTTGGTGTGTGTGCCTGCATTCGTCCGGTGTCCGTCCGTCCGTCCATCTGCTTGTACATGTATATACAGGCTTTGTCTGCAAGATACCTTGAGAACTATTGGATGGAATTTCACCAAACTTGGATGGAAGCTTCATTGGGATAGCACCCGCATTTGATCAGGTTTTAGTGTATGTGTGCATGCATTCATCTGTGTCCGATGTCCATCCAACCGTTCATCTACTTGTACATGTATATACAATGAAAATCGCTTCTTTGTAATTAATATTTTTAGATACGCAGCTTTGTTTAAGATACTTATTGCTACATTCATTTTATAGCACTTTCCCTTAAATTATGTGCCCATTCAAGGCAAGGTGGGAGGTTGGGGGAGACGTATGTTTTTGCCCAAAAAAACAACCAGCATAGGCTTCATGCCGGAGCGGCAACTCAAGGGTCAAAGCGGAACCTCTAGTTCATTCTATGTATGCGTTTTTAGCCAAATGTTGGCACAAACTTCACGCAAATAAATTATCTAAATTATATACTATTTAATAATAATAATAAAATGATCTTTCATAAATATATATACGTTTGATAAGTAAATAAATAAAAAACACCAATTGGAGTGAATGGCTGTAGATACAGAAGTGATAATTATACTTTCATAATCCCTTGACATTTGAGATTGTGGGAATATCATTCGATTTCAATTTAATTGAGGTAATTTGTCGAAAATTGAGCAAATGTGAATGCCGATCCACTCACCACGGCTTACTTTTCGCCATGAATGTCCAAAGTTTTTTTATCAAACTATATAATTCTGAAATTGGTATTTCATGGGGATTATGGGAAAACAAACAAAATTCAAGTCGGACGTATATCAGTAGAGTTATCAACAGTTTACTGTCCATACTGCCGAATCCCGGAGTTTATCCCTTCGAAAAGGCTGCCTCGGTCAGTAACAACAATAACAACACAGATGTGCTCGTTCGTTACATCACAGAATCGTTCTACATTCAATACAGTTTGAAATATATGGACATTTGGTCTTATAGATGACGATAATAAGGTTTCCAGTCAAGTTGCATACCAATCTGTATTCAACAAACGACCTCTCCGAATCCTGTCGTCGTCGAGTTCCACGTTGTCAGAGTGATTGTCACTGTCAGAATCGGAGCCGTACGGCTCAAATTGATAGGGCTGAATTCCGCCGTTGGTCTGCAAACAACTGTTAATTTGCCCGTCATCATCCTCCTCTATGTCTATTTCATCTTCTTGGCGAAAAATATTTCCATCTAAGCAGCTGATATCGCTCGAATCGACATCTGAACCGGAGCTCTGACTGCACTCGCTTTCCATGTTATCCGCTGTTTTTTCTCAGGCAACTTCCCTGCGTGACGTCATCAACCCAGCTGTGAAAGTGTGGAAAAGCCCACTTTGCTCCCATATTACGTGTGTTTCTGATCAGATTAGAATTTTTTCAATATTTTTTTCATACAAAGTGAAGTATGAACTATGATTTTTAAGGATTTTTAGACCAAAAAAAATTCCGTTTGGGTTGACCTTTAAACAAAGCAGACCTCCGGAAGCTCGAAAATTTCCAGAAGCAAAAAATCAAGCAAATTCAGAATTTACCTACCAGATGTGCAGATGCAGCTGCTACCCTCCTCGTTGGGGCCGAGAAGGTCGAAGCATCCATTCACAAAAGAATGATCTCCCTTTTCCTGTCTATTTGCCACGATCCAGCAAGTAGGGAATACAACCTTGCTCGTCGACAGATAGCACTACGGTCCATCAACGACAACAGTTGGTTCTCTACAATCAGATCCATTCTCGCCAAATATAATCTCCCACCTGCAGTCGAACTTCTTCTCAATCCGCCACCTAGAGACTCATTCAAGCGCAAGGCCAAGATCATCATCAACAAATTCTGGACTGATTGGCTCCGGGATGAAGCTGCCAAGAAAAGTTCGCTCAAGTTCTTGAACACTGCGGCTTGTGGAGTAAAAAACCCGCATCATGTTTGGGCATCAGCTAATTCCTGTCCCCGTGATATCCAGAGAGCAGCCATAAAGGCAAAACTCCTCACTGGCTGCTATCCACTACAAGAAAACCGTGCAAGATTTAATCAATTCTCCGTTGACCCAACATGCCTCCTTTGTTTAGATGCTACGGAGGACCGCACTCACTTCATCTGCTCTTGCATTAAACTGCAGCACATCCGCGAGCACCGGGTCGAAAATATGCTCACCCTTCTGAAAAATGCAGGACACGATCGTTTAGCTACAGAAGCTCGTTCCAACCCGATAAAACTGACACAAACTGTGCTAGACTTCAGCATGCTGATTCCTCAGAGTGTACTAGAACATTCCACCAACCTACTTCAACAGATAGAAAACCACTCCCGGACACTGTGCTATGCCCTCCACATTGAAAGAGCCTCCCTAATCCTGGCATTGAATTAAACAGAAACCGAGAGAGAGAGTTAGTCGCGTGTACATACATGTAGTTGTAGTATATATAGTCAACAGTTGTGAATTCGTGTAAATAGACTGCCTAATTCATTGTTCCAAGATATGTATACCGTTACCTCTTACAGAGGGTGCTCCTAGATGAAAAGGAGGGATTTCCGGAACAACAACAACAACAACAACAACAACAACAACACTGCAGTCGCCTTCTCAGCTCTCACTTCATTTTGTTGTCTGCCGCAGTTGAAATGCAAGTGAGTGTTTGTAAAGATTACTGGTGGTATATTATCCCGCAAATACCATATGTTACGATAGTAGGGTTTGGGGGTAGCTCTGGTATAGCCTTGTTCTCACGTAGTATAGAACAAGGCTATACCAGAGCTAGGTATGTAATTTTCTGATCTGTTGAAAATTCTTCTTTTGATATCAAATTTTTTTTTGTATATATTTTGTTATAAATAAGGAAACATTATTATTATCTGTTTCACATTATTATTGCATCAAGATAACCTAAAACCTAATTTTGATATTCGAAGATCCATTTTAAATATAAATTAAAAAATATATATTTTGATTTACTTTGAAAATTCTTCTGTTGGTATCAAAAATTCTTTGAATATGGTTTGCTATAAATAAGCAAACATTATTAGCTGTTTCACACTATTATTGCATCAAGATAAACCTAAATTTTGATATCCAAAATTTCATTTTAATTATAAAAGAAATGTATTTACATTGACAATTTTTCTCTTGATATCAAAAATTATTTACATCATACAAGAAGCAAACATTATTTCAGAAAGACACCCCTATAGATGAGTATTATTTCGACCGAAACGAATTTCAGCTTGTCTGTCAGTGAAATCAGAATGTATTCCTCTTTTTGAAGGATATTTGTGGCCCTGATCGACGAAAAAGAGACGAATTCTAACATCGGAGAATACCGTCTGTGAGATAAATCATGGAAAGTGAAGGAGATTCTTTCGTCAGAGATATGTTTAAGTTCCCATCGTATGATGTAATAAAGACTGAACCTCTCATGGACTGTCCAGAAGATGGATCGGGCTCACATTTGGTTCGCCATGCGGATTCTGTCATGATGCCTCCAGATATAAAAGACGAATCTACTACCCAAGTCTTGAATAACGTCATAGAAGAGCATCAAGGCTATCAGCAGTCGACAAGTGCTCATGTAAAACAGGAACCGCCAGACGCTGATTGGAAATATCCTCCAGCCTTGTCATCGGTTAAAGCAGAGGATGGACAAATAGCAGCAATACATGAGAACCTATCACATACAGATGATGGAATCAAACTCGAGCAAACAAGTCTCCCAGACAGCATAGACATGTGCACGAACACGACGATAGGAAAAAGAACTGCGAGTCTTGATCACGTGAGTACGGTACTGGAAACTGTTGACCGATTCTCTCTTGTGTTTTAGCTGAGATACAATATACTACTACACAGCGGCTTTTAGTTTTTATACATACACATATTAGATAGGTGCTACAGGTCACTTAAGTTGGTGAGATATGTTAGAGGTTGGGAAAATTGACGTCTGGCGACCAAACAGCAGTCATCGGACAGGAAAGCCTCTCCTTGCACCTCCCATTCAGCCTACATGTGGAATACGGAAGATTCTAAGACGCAACCTTGGTATCTCAGTCGCACTTTTATTGTAGCTGCTCCTGTGGAAAATACGAAGTAACCACATCGCCCCTAGCCCCGGCCTAAACGGAATTAGGTAGGCTAGCTGGGGGACTTTGTCGACAGATCAGCTCAGATAAGTTATTCACCTGATGTTAAGGACGATCTTCGAGGTCGTGTAAATGCAGCTCTTCAAATATGGACACAGAAATAATCAATGGAAGGTGGTTGCTTACTGATTGTTGAATGTGACGCCTTTGATTCAATAATTAGTGTGCCATAACAGAAGTTAATATATTTCAATTAATTTTCTATGGTTAAAGAGTAATACTATTCGATTTTGCCGGGTATTTATCAGTTGTATTTTGAAAACACTACTTGTAGAGAAATCAAAAGTATTCCATATCCATGTCTATAAATTGTTTAACTCATCTGACCTTTGATTATAACCACTGCATTCAATTCGCGTCATCACAACTTAAATGATGTCATTTTTTTTTTCAGGTAGAAAATGTCAAATTTGAAGGTTACGGGATAGGGTGTCCCTCTCCAGATATAAGTAACCCGAAGCCTCCAGTTCCTGTTGCCTTGTATCGACGCCAAGCGGAGGCAAGGACTTTCGCATGCAGCCAAGATATGGCAGGGGATAAATTGGAGAGTCCACTGCCTGTCGAAACACACTGCCCTGGTTCACACGTCGACGTGACATATGCGCATTGGCCTACTGGGGATAAGGCATATTGCAAATATGGGAGCACTAGCGAACCCACTTGTGATAATCATGTGAGACATATCGATGAAAAAACATTCAGGTGTACTCTCTGTGATTATAGATCTGTCTGTAACAGCAATCTTGTTAGACATATGAAAACACACAAGCGCGGAAAGCCTTTTCAGTGTTCAGTGTTTGATTATGAATCTGTCAGAAACAGCAGTCTTGTTACACATATGAGAACACACACTGGTGATAAGCCTTTTAGGTGTTCTATGTGTGATTATAGATCTGTCTGTAACAGCAGTCTTGTTACACATATGAGAACACACACTGGTGATAAGCATTTTAGGTGCTCTATGTGTGATCATAGATCTGTCAGTAACAGCAGTCTTGTTACACATATGAGAAAACACACTGGTGATAAGCCTTTTAGGTGTTCTATGTGTGATCATAGATCTGTCAGAAACAGCAATCTTGTTACACATATGAGAACACACACTGGTAAAAAGCCTTTCAGCTGTTCTATATGTGGTTATAGATCTGTCTGTAACAGCGGTCTTGTTAGACATATGAGAACACACACTGCTGAAAAGCCTTTCAGCTGTTCTATGTGTGATTATAGATCTATCCGCAACCATAGTCTTGTTACACATATGAGAACACACACTGGTGAAAAGCATTTTAGGTGTTCTATGTGTGATTATAGATCTGTCAGTAACAGCAATCTTGTTACACATGTGAGAACGCACACTGGTGAAAAGCCTTTTAAATGTTCTATGTGTGATTATAGATCTGTCCGTAACAGCGATCTTGTTAGACATCTGAGAACACACACCGGTGAAAAGCCTTTTAGCTGTTCTATGTGTGATTATAGATCTGTCCGTAACAGCAGTCTTGTTACACATATGAGAACACACACTGGTGAAAAGCCTTTTAGGTGTTCTATGTGTGATTATAGATCTGTCCGTAACAGCAATCTTGTTAAACATATGAGAACACACACTGGTAAAAAGCCTTTCAAGTGTTCTGTATGTGATTATAGATCTCCAAGTTGCAGTAATCTTGTTTCGCACATGCTAGTCCATACTGGTGAAACGCCCTCTAAGTGTTCTCTTTGAAATTATAGAACCAGTTGGAATAGTAGTAGTCTCGTTAATCATATGAGAACACACACAGGTATGAAGCCATTTGAGTGTTCTCTGTGTGATTACAGATACAATCGGAATAGTTCTATCGTCAGACACATGCAAACACATATACTGGCCTTTCAAGTGCTCTTTGTGTGATCATAGATCCACCAGCAACAGTGATCTTGTTTCGTGTATGAGAGTACACACTGGTCAAACGCCTTTCGGGTGTTCCTTTTGCAATTACAAATGTGCCAAAAGAAGTAATCTTGTTAGGCATAGGAGAAAACACGAAAAAGAGAATGAGACTGCAAAATTTGTTACTTTCAATACAGCTAATTTATACTTGTATAGCATGTTATTCAAAAATATGATATCTTCTATACCCGGCTCTGTTAGGTTAGCCCAAACGAATGACATTACCCAACTACACATTTGTATCATCATGCCCAACTTTTGAGGAAAAGTGACTGGCGCTCGCTAATTGGAGGAAACTGAAAATGACTGTCGGTGTGTACAACAAGCTAAGTATTTAATTATCTATTATGGAGAAAATTCCAACCGTCCACAATCTGTGCCCCATGGAGGAAATTATTTCGTCCAATGGTAAATCAGGGAAAACAATTTGCCCAATGCTAAGCACAAAGGACTGTCCCATGTTCTTGCAAAAACTAATTTGATCAGAAGAGATCGAAAAGACGAAAAGTGGAATGCTGTTTTCGTAGTATACATGTAGCTAAAAATGATAATTCAGGAAAACTAGGTCAGCTACTGTCAAACAGAAATCCATAAAAAAATGCAGGAAACCTTGCGAGCTTATTTCCTTGATTCTAATCTTCATTATCTTTTCACGCTTCTGACGTATAATTTCGGTATTTTACAGTCTCGGTCTTCAGGATAAGTTGAGGTCATTGTCGATTTATTAATACACCCAAACAAATCTTGACACATTTTCCATTACGTTACATGTATAACCAATGTCAAATATCCATTCATCGCGGAGCCCTAATTGTCTTTCTTGAAATTTGATTTGTAAATGAACAACATAGACTTCTGCACTTTGCACTGATGACGAGTGTCCATTTCTTTCGATCGTCGTTCAAACTTTTGTTAGAATCAGTTCGTTGATTGGCTAATATGGCGCCGGATTTTTAATGAATCAATCAACCGGCATTTTGTTGTACAGGTACATGGTAAAAAGTCACATGGTATGAAATCTTAAGTAGCTATGTTAATTGAGTACTCCAGTTGACCTAGCCTGGTATCTGCTTGTATCAATAAATGTTTGATTGTTTACACTTTCATGGATAGTATTTCTCTAGTAGTGTCTGGTGTTGACCAGTAGTCAATCACTGTTCCAGCGAACTGTACATGAATACTAAATTTGGTCATATTTATCAGAGGATAGGCTACAGATTGAAAGCATTATTCTACAACTGGTGTCACAATTAGGGGTTATTTGAGGAAACGTAGTTCGCATAATTTGTTGTCAATAGGAAATAATACATGTAGTACGGTAATTTTATTAGTGGAATTTGTAACTTGTGGTAAATAGGTATGCAGAAAATTATCAAAGTATTCTCCGGGTTGTAAGGTACTTCCCTTGCAAACGAAAATTATCCTTTTAACGAACAATTTGCTCGATTATCATTGTCATATAAAATGTGAATACTTCTGTAACAATTTCAGATATTTTGTTCCAACTTCCATTCCTCAATGCCTAGGTTTGGGCCATTTGGTCGACTATATTTTTGTTACATTAATTCACTCTTACATGCTAATGTGATATTTTGTCTAGTTAAAGCTTTATTGTGTTTTGTAAATAGTGCCTTGGCTTGTTAGATTTTCTTTAAATTATGAACCCAGTGGTCATACAGATTTTTCAATGTTTTTATTTATGGTTTTTCTCAAAAACTGCACGATGATTTAGTAAATAATAATTCGATGTGAAATAAAATAGCTTTTGTTTTTTGGCGGAAAAGCAGGAAAAAGAATGGAAACATCACCTTTCGCGTACCCGACATGGATGTCATTTCGAATTTACCCATGATCCCCTGCTTGGTGGATTATACAAATAGGTTCAAAATTGCCCCAATTTGATAAACTACAGAGTTCCCGTCTGTCAGATCTTAAGTTTTTTTGTCGTTCTTGAGATAAGATCGAAAAACAACGGGAGAGGCGGAAAGTACCATCACCCACAACACGCTCACACCAAGCCATAAACCAGTCTTATCTACCAAATTTTCATTTGTTAATATTTAAGTTCAGTGGTCTTATACATTTATGTTTACATATGTGAATTGTGATGTCAAATGTGATGTTTATGACAATGTTAAGTCGACTCAGTTGACATATTGTTCTCTTGGAACAGAACTGATAGTGTTCACAGTTTAGGAACCTTGTCAGATAAGTTCAGTTTGCTAATTAATTCCATTTAATTACATTTACTTAACGATTTTACAGTTTTTAGGCATTCCGCAGTTGGCTGTTATAAAAATTAATTGTTCAACAATTATAGAAAACTATGGTGTGTGCTAAGTGTCCTACACATTACTTGGAACTGTGATAATGTTGATATAGAACTAGGGGAATGAGATAATTCTTGTCTTAACCATAAAACAACAGTTTGCGTCACATCACTAGTGTTGCATTCTTGTTTTGTATTTATCGGGGTTTCATGTATACGGGAAAGAATATTTAACAGAATACAAGTCATCGCCACCAATTGTCGTTATGTCGTTCTATGTTCCCACGTCACATGTCCCAAATTGCGCACCAACCTGCCAACGAGGTCAAATAGCTGACATTAAAATGAGAGAGAAACTGGATGGAATTGTAAATGCATCTGCCTCTCTATAACCAGAAGCAGTTCACAGTATGACTTTATACATACCGGTATCACAAGTGTCTATTATGTAAACCAACCTGTTCTTTATTACAAGGCAAATTTCTTCTTCTTCTTTTTTTTGTTGGACTTGAAAAACTGAAGAAGGATGTTTTTCGTCGCATTGGTGGACTGCATAAAATATGCAGAAACTGTGATCTACGTTTTCACTTTGAATTTCACACACAATTGAAAATTTTCTCTTTTTCCAGATTACGATGAACTTTTTCGCGTTTTCAATTATTTAATTCCAATTATCTAAAATTTCCCCATCCCCTACTTTCCCGCTGTCCAAGGGCGACACCCATGATCTTACACCGAGTCCCGACTACCCCTCTGTCAAAGGTCCCTCAAATTTCCGCAGTCCGTGTTCATTACCTCAAATAGGTTGACGTTTTGTATAGTAGAAGTGTTTACCGCGAGCAAATTCTATTCCAGGATTTGTGGGTTAACAGTTCTGCTAACTCCGTGTATTTTCCAACCTACAGTTAGCCCAAAGCCGTGACAAAACGTGTTATGATCTCATAGGTACGTATATACACAGGTATGCAAGCTGTACATTGCGCTCGACCGAGACATGATTTTGCTTGGAAATGAACTCGTTTGTCCCTGTTTTAGGATCATTTATATATACATAGCTTGATACATTTGCGTACACTTCGCCATCCATAAGATGGCTTGCGAATCGTGTGTCTCCATTATCGCGGAGCGATATCCGGTGTTTTACCGGATTCTGTTCGGCCTTCATCCGGCGGAGAACAGACTCGAAAACTCTGATCAATTACAGGTTTTCATACATACCTCGGAAACAGATATGGTCTGGGCTTACAAAATATATAGGTATGAATTACTTTCGTATCAGCAGATGACCGAGATGGTTACAGGTTGAGCTTGATAATGTTTACAATCGGGCCCAACTTTCGGAGTTACGCGCACTGACTTTGTGGCAGAAAACTCTTCGAATGAAGGGAGACAACTCGACAAACCTGCAAATTGACAGGCAATGACCTAAGACGGCTCACATTTATAGTCGTGATATAGCGTCATCTATCGGAGGAAATTTATTGATGCGATACATTGGTCAAAAAACTATTTTCATGACAAATTCTCAGTAAATTGACATTATAGCAGTCTTCAAACCTGGGCAAACAGGGCAGTGGGCACGGCCTACATTCCGCGAAAATATGACGGGGGGATACGCCGGAGATGGTAACCAACACTTGATAACTCTGCCTGTATCTCTTCGATATTTTATTCTGTTTAGTTATTTTTAAACCTGTACAGATACCCGTTTCAAAAATATATCTTTCACCTCACGACGAGAAGTTTGACGTGAAAGATGCATGGTGTCGATTCGACGGGAATTTTTTTGTGATACACCGACACAAGACGTTTTAATAACTTTCATTGAAAATGCATCCAAAAAATACAAATCCCAATAAATAGTTTTCATTTCGAGTATTATAGGATCATGAAAATATAAACGTTTTTGTATATTCTTCGTTTACAAGAAAAGTTAGCTTGGTTGTATTCGCCGCGAATTTTCCGCGAAAAACCGACACCTGGTTTCAATACCGGTAACTTATTATGAAAACGCATCCATAAAATAAAAAATCTGCCATTTTTTCATCTCGAGTATTATAAGATCATCAAAATATAAATATTTTTGCTGTATCTATATCTGTTTTCTTGTAATAATTATCGAAAACGAT
Source organism: Hanleya hanleyi (assembly GCA_036873755.1). Lineage (NCBI taxonomy): Eukaryota > Metazoa > Mollusca > Polyplacophora > Lepidopleurida > Hanleyidae > Hanleya > Hanleya hanleyi. The sequence continues at coordinate 131,890 of JAVTVY010033874.1, read as the reverse complement.
GGTGTCAATTCGCCAAGAATTTTCCGCGATACCGACTCTCGGTATTGATAAATTTTCTTGAAAAGGCTTTCGTAAAATAAAAATCTAAATGCACAAATTTTTTGTCTAGTATTATAGGATCATGAAATAAAACATCATTTCTGTTTCTTTAGCAGTTTCCCTGTAATATTAATGAAAAAAGATGGTGCCGATTTGACACGAATTTTTCGCGATAAATTTTCCCGACAGTATAGGTTTTGATAACTTTCCTTTGCAAACGCATCCATAGAATGAAAACCTAAATACATATTTTCATCTCAGTATTATAGGATCCTGAAAATATGTATGCCATGAATTATTTTCATAAATAATATCATTATCTTCAGCTATTTCTTGCGATGTTTGCTTGTACACGCGTAACACGATTTGTCGAGATTTGCAACGAAATTCGCCAGGACAGGCTTCCGTATAAAAAGCTTAGGTTGGGACCATATATGCCTATATATCCAGAGGCTAAAATGACACCTAAGACCTTGATTCAAAACGATATTTGATGTATGTCACAGCTTATAAAAAGTGACATTGCAACACTAGATGGCTTTTGATCAAAGTGGCAAATGAACAGAAAATGTCAATTTGGTCAGAACGGATACGAAAGTATTGTGATTTGTAAAAATTATGGTACCTTACCATTAGTACAAATTTTATTTCTAAATATATAGTCGCATTACTTTAGCCACATAAAAAAGATAAGGTATCTTGTAATAATGAAGTTCACATTCAAACTTAGTTCCGTAGGACATGAAATATGGAAATTAAAATTCCCGATAGCTTAAAACGTGTCGGTATATGCCGTACTGAAAGCCTCAGTTTATTCACTGCTAATGTGTTCATTTGCTCATTATTTGTCATGAAAATATTATTATATACAAAAACGAATTTAAGTTTTGTGACAAATGAATCGTATCCATAAATTTCGTTTCAATATATGACGCTAAACCACGACTATAAATGATAACGGTTTGGGACGACTGCCTATAAATCTGCATGTTAATCGAGTTGTCTCCCTTGAAACTTTCAACGTTTTGCCCAAATCTGATGCGCGCAGTCTGTTTACAATCAGCGATGACGTCACAGGATTTTCGTCTATATAGTCAAGAACCAATACTCTGATCTGCTATCAGTCATGCCGTGTGATCCCCCATGAGTCAACGAGGTAGATAAACAACGTCGGAAACAGACCAGAAAATCAAAAGCACTCGTCCCAAATCCCCACTTTCGTAATATGGTACCTGCGGGTTAGAATGCCACCAATATTCTTCAGTAGTTACAAACGCTTACTTGCACTTCAGCTGCGGCAGACAACAAAATGAAATGAGAGCTGAGATTTTGCTCGTGGGACCAAATATAGAATTTTAAGCAGGCCAACCCGTTTACAATATTCTGCGCTCACATTCCACGAGACAGTGCCACACACTGTTCAAGCCCACTTGGTCTCCAGGGCAAAATTTGACGGGGTCGCTTGTACAGAAGTCTCCTTTGTTGTCAGCAAGTATTGTTTGAGTATAGCAAAAATTATTTGAATATATGTTTTGCTATAAACAAGCAACATTGTTATTATCTGTTTCACTTTATATTTGCACCAAGATAAACCTGAATTTTGATTTCGAAAATTCCATTTTAATTATAAAAGAAATGTATTTATGTTGAAAAATTTTCCCTTGATATCAAACATTATTTGAATATTTTTTACATACAAAAAGCAAACATATTATTTCAGAAAGACAGCTCTATAGATCAGTATTATTTCGCCCGAAACGAATTTCAGCTTGTCTGTCAGTGAAATCAGAATGTATTCCTCTTTTTGAAAGATATTTGTGGCCCTGATCGACGGGAAAGAGACGATTCCCAACATCAGAGAAGACCGTCTGTGGAATAAATCATGGAAAGTGTTGCAGATTCTTTCATCAGCGATATGTTAAAATTTCCATCGTTTGATGTAATAAAGACTGAACCTCTCATGGACTGTCCAGAAGATGGAGTGGGCTCACATTTGGTTCGCCATGCGGATTCCGCCATTAAGCGTCAATATATAAAAGACGAATCTACGACACCAGCCTTGAAAAAAGTCATGGAAGAGCATCAAGGCTATCGGCAGTCGGCAAATGTCCATATAAAACAGGAACCGCCATACGCTGATTGGAAATATCGTACACCCTTGTCATCGGTTAAAGCAGTGGATGGACAAATAGCAGCAATACATGAGAACCTATCACATACAGGTGATGGAATCAAACTCGAGCAAACAAGTCTCCCAGACGGCATAGGCATGTGCACGAACACGACGATAGGAAAAATAACTGCGAGTCTTGATCACGTGAGTACGGTACTATAAACTGTTGACCGATTCTCTATTCTGTTTCAGCTGGGATGCAATATACTACTACATCGCAGCTTTTAGTTTATATACATATACATGCCACATGTCATTTGAGTTGGTGAGATATGTTATAGGTTGGGAAAATTGACGTCTGGCGACTAAACAGCAGTCACACGACTTCACAGGAAAGCCCTCTTTGCACCTCACATTCAGCCTACATGTAGAATACGGAGGATTCCAAGACGTAATCCTGGCATCTCAGTCGCACTTTTATTGTAGTGCTCATGCGGAAAATATGAAGTAACCACACCGCCCCTCTCATCGGATTAAACGGAATTAGCTAGGCTATCTCGGCGGCTGTGTTGACTGATCAGCTCAAAATAAGTAATTCGTCGGCGTCCTGTTTTGTAGGAGGGGGCAGGGGGGCCTCAGTGGCTGAGTGGGCTAAGGCGCTTTGCTGGTGACCGCTAGCCTCACACCGCTGAACCGGCAAGGGTTCGAACCCAGCTGGACCATGTTTGAAATTTTGTCAGTTACTTGCCGACGGGCGGTGGTTCCCTCCGGGTACTCCGGCTTCCTCCACCAAACAAACTGACTGTCACCATATGAGTGAAACAAAATTGAGTGTGACATTAAGCCAAATTTCCTCCATCCCCTGATGTTAATGATGAGCATGGTGGTCGAGTAAATGCGGTCTTTTGATATGGACGCAAAAATAATCGATGGATGGCGAGTGCCTACTACTTGTCGGATATGACGCTTCTGGTTCAATACGTATTATGTCATAACAGGAGTTAATATATTTCAATTAATTTTATATGATTAGCGATAATGTAATACAACTAGATTTTGCCAGGTATTTATTAGTTGTATTTTGAAAACATTACTTGCAGAGAGATCAAAAGTATTGCATATCCTTGTCTATAAAATTGTTTAATTCATCTGATCTCTGACTATAACCACTTCATTCAATTCCCGTCATCACAACTTTAATGATGTCATTGTTTTCTGTTTGTTATTTTTAGATAGAAAATGTCAAATTTGAAGGTTACGAGATACAGTGTCCTTTTCCAGATATAAGCAACCTGAAACCGCCAGTCCCTGTTACCTTGTATCGACGTCAAGCGGAGGGAAAGACTTTCACAGTCGACCAAGATATTACTGGGGCAAAATTGAAGAGTCCACTGCCTGTCGAAAAACATTGCCCTGGCACACACGTCGACGTGACTTATGCATATTGGCCTACTGGAGAAAAAACATACTACAAATACGGGATTACTACTGATAATCGTGCGAGAAAAATCGTCGGTGAAAAACCGTTTAGGTGTACTCTCTGTGATTATAGATCTGTCCACAACAACAAACTTGTTACACATATGAGAACACACACTGGTGAAAAGCCCTTTAGGTGTTCTATGTGTGATTATAGATCTGTCCGTAACAGCGATCTTGTTAGACATATGAGAACACACACTGGTGAAAAGCCTTTTAGCTGTTCTATGTGCGATTATAGATCTATCCGTAACAGCGATCTTGTTAGACATATGAGAACACACACTGGTGAAAAGCCTTTTAGGTGTTCTATGTGTGATTATAGATCTGTCCAAAACAACGATCTTGTTGCACATATGAGAACACACACTGGTGAAAAGCCTTTTAGATGTTCTATATGTGATTATAGATCTGTGCGTAACAGCGATCTTGTTAGTCATATGAGAACACACATTGGTGAAAAGCCATTTAGGTGTTCTATGTGTGATTATAGATCTGTCCACAACAGCAATCTTGTTGCACATATGAGAACACACACTGGTGAAAAGCCTTTTAGCTGTTATATGTGTGATTATAGATCTGCCTGTAACAGCGGTCTTGTTAGACATATGAGAACACACACTGGTGAAAAGCCATTTAGGTGTTCCATGTGTGATTATAGATCTATCTGCAACAGCAATCTTGTTGTACATATGAGAACACACACTGGTGAAAAGCGTTTTAGGTGTTCTATGTGTGATTATAGATCTGCCCGTAACAGCGATCTTGTTAGACATATGAGAACACACACTGGTGAAAAGCCTTTTAGATAGTCTATGTGTGATTATAGATCTGTCTGTAACAGCGATCTTGTTACACATATGAGAACACACACTGGTGAAAAGCCTTTTAGATGATCTATGTGTGATTATAGATCTGTCCGTAACAACAATCTTGTTGCACCTATGAGAACACACAATGGTAAAAAGCCTTTTAGGTGTTCTATGTGTGATTATAGATCTGTCAGTAACAGCAATATTGTTAGACATATGAGAACACACACTGGTGAAATACCTTTTGGGTGTTCTATGTGTGATTATAGATCTGTCAGTAACAGCAGTCTTGTTGGACATATGAGAACACACACTGGTAAAAAGCCTTTCAAGTGTTCTTTATGTGATTATAGAACTCCCAAGTTGGAGTAATCTTGTTTCGCACATGCTAGCCCATACTGGTGAAACGCCCTCTAAGTGTTCTCTTTGAAATTATAGAACCACTTGGAATAGTAGTAGTCTCCTTAATCATAGGAGAACACACACTGGTATGAAGACATTTGAGTGTTCTCTCTGTGATTACAGATCAAGTCGGAATACTTCTATCGTTAGATTATATACATATACATATTAGATACGTGCTACTAATATATAGTAGGGACATAACAACTCAAAATAAAATGTCAAGTATAAAATTCATCACAGTAAAATCTTTGATACCAGTTCTTTTTTTTAGTAAACCTCATCCGAAATTGATGCATAGGAATTTTTGTCGTGATATGGTTACTTTTGCGGTTTATTGCGTGCAAGCTGAAAAAAAATATATATCTGCTCATCATTTGAGCATTTCTAAAAAGTGAATGCTCGTATATGTATTACCGAGAAACTACTCCGCCGCCGCCATGTCAAACATCCATATTTAGGATACCGTTGTAGATTGTCTAGATAAATCTTGCCTAGATCATCATCACCAACTTTACAAACATCAGTTGTAGATTGTAAATCTTTCTGACTTATTTTTTTCCATTGCGCTTGTTCGCTTTGCGCGAAATTTGTGCATGATGACCTAGAAAGATAAACAGAGAGCAGGTCTGAGAAATTAGTGTGGTTTTGATGTTTGTATTTGATCAATAGATCATCATCATCAACTTTGCAAACATCAATGCAAACCTTAAGGGCGTATTTTTCTATTGCGCTTGTTCGATTTGCGTGAAATTTGTGTATGATGACCTAGACGGATAAACGGAGAGCGGGAAATGTCTTGTTATTGCTAGATTAATCCTAAGTTTACGATTTGGCAACTAAAATTACAAGCGTCTGGTTCGTCATGACTAGAAAGATTAAAACTGAATATTGTCCCATATGAATAGAGATCAGCTGCATATTAAAGTCTGTCCATTTTGGAGCTTGTCAAAAATCGATAATTAACTCTGCATGAATTTTCTGTTTTCCAGCGTGTAAAACAAACTGAACTCTACAAACTGACTACAATTTATCCATGATATCGATGATATATCAGGCTTGAAATAACCTTGTAATTTTCTCCCTATGAAAGTTCATTTCAGTTGTTTCATGTACCAAGTCTTAATTACATAGAGTATTCATGCCTACTGTCACAAAGGCCAGTGATGCTCTAGAAAGTAATAACAGGTGGTCCGTGAGAGTGTCGCTAATATCACATGCCCAGTGAAATTGCCGAGTGATAAACCGCACACATCCCTATGGCCGGTCAGGGCAATGTTGACTTTTGTGCTAGTAAACATGAGAACATTATGAAGTCTCCCTATGTGATTGAGCCCCGCTACATGAAACGACTGTATTGGAGTTTTATATGGAGATAATATGGAGCCTAATACAGTATCTATATAATGGTGTTCATTTTGTGGAGATTAGTTTGACCTACCCAATGCGAAAAAGACAATTTATACGGAATTAACGACTGATTTTAAAGAAGCTCCAAAGTGGACGACTAATTAAAACGGGCAGAATATAGTGTATTCCAGGCTAAAAAACATAAGTACGATATGGATGGAGCTGTTATTTATTTTATTTTATTATTATTAATTTTTTTTTGCCACCCAGAATTTTAGATAGATAATATGTAAGATAATATGCATTGGTTGATATCTGACTAAATCGTGTAATTCTATGCCCCCAGTTACATTGTATGTATCAGCTGAACATGAATATTGTTTATGACATTTGCTGAGTTGGTCATCCAAGCCTTATACTGCCCTTGTACAGGTACATGGTAAAAAGTCACATGGTATGAAATCTTAAGTAGCTATGTTAATTGAGTACTCCATTTGACATAGTCTGGTGTCTGCTTGTGTCAATAAATCTTTAATTGTTTACTGAATCAAGGATAGTATCACTCTGGGTTTCTAGTGTTGACCAGTATTTGACAATTAAATAATCACTGTATCCGAGTAAAATGTACATGGACACTGAATTCAGTACATAATACTTGATATCTTGGATATACTTTGTGATGGTTATATTCATGATTAATGCAACTTTGACTTTTGGGTTTTTCTGATGACTAAAATGAGTCATTCAGGTAATGTTAAATCGTATTATTTAAATACGCAAATTGGAAATTGTTGATTTCATCAGAGAAAAGCTGTAGTTTGGGGTTGATAGGACTCCCAATCATGGTTGTAATATTTTTCGGGTGGTAAATTGCTTCCGCTAGCAATTTAGCTTTTGCTCTACCGCCACGATTATTTAAAAGACGTGGATCGGGCGATGATCATCTCCAAAACATTTAAGCTGTTTTGCTCAAACTTCGATTCCTTGCTTTCTAGTTTTGGGAAATTCTCTGCTTGTATTGTTGTTTCATTTATTCATCTCTGAAATGGACTAAACAGAGAGCATAGGTAAACCAATCGAAAAAATTTCAGAAAATTTGGCTATATTTATCATTGAGGATAGGCTGGAGATTGAAAGGATTATTTTACAACTGGTGTCACCATTAGGGGTCATTTGAGGAAACGTAATTTGTTTTATTTTTTTGTCAATTGGAAATAATAGTATAGTGAATTTCATTAGGTCCCATAAAAAAATGCCTTGTTTCCCATCACTGACTTTTCATAAAGTCAGACGGGCGGTCCATTTTTATTTTTTATTTTCGGAAGGGCATAGGAATGGTTAAGTTCATTCAAGAATCCCCTGATATTAAGATAGTGATAGTCTAATTTGGTCTTAAAATGGCATACAACTCATTTTAATGTTTCATTTTGTATACGGTCTTTTATTTAATAAATACTTTGGATAAATCGGCAAAATCCCATGGTGTTGGTATTTCCATTCTCACCTCCTCTATACTGCTATATGTGAGGTCTTCCCATTCTGCTTTCGTAGTCGCAAACTCTCCATTCCAGCATGTAGGTAGACATAACTCAAAAGATGGTATTGATACAATCTGAATCATTGTGATTTGAAAGGAAAAAAAACTCTGGGTGTTTATTCCAGCAGGAAAAAAATAAGCTAAGCTATTCTCACGAAATGGATAACATGACGATCATGAATATTACCTTGGGCAGTCCACTAGGCATGAAACTATATATCACTGGGGAATGGAACAACGTAAGTTCTTCAACGGAAAATAAATATCAACTATACTTTTATACAGTGACAATGCTGCAGATGTTGTGTTCCTGTGTTACTACAATACATTTATACACGACTAGAAATGTATACACAAACAGAACGAAAATGAGATTACAAACATAAAATTGCAAACAGTGCGACAATATCACGGTCATGTCGCCTTGATTACAGCAAAGATATTTGTCACTGAAAAACCTTCAATGAGGTCTAATTACAGATAAAAAATAACAGAATTATTATCAGTCTTGGAAAGGACGACTAGATAAACATCTTCAGTATCTCCACACATAAAACAGTCAAGTAAGAAGTCCCGATCCAGGACAGTATCTAATAATCATGACATCCAATGGCGCACAGAAGAAACATCAAACTGCTGACAAGGCCCGGGTAATCACACAAGGTAAGACTGTCGCGTATAAAATCTTGACATAACCCCAGCTCCTCTGCCACAACAATCATTCGTAGCGCGCCACAACAGTCGCTGGTGTAAACCAAAGTCAGTTCAGCATCATTCTCATACCAAAAGAAACACCAACAACGCAGGTGAGAAGAAAAATTAAAAAAAAAAAAAAAAAAAAATGAATCGGGGCGGGCGGAAAAATCGGGGCGGGCGGTGATGGGAAACAAGGCATTTTTTATGGGGTCTTTGCGAAAAGTTGTAACTTGTGGCAAATAGGTATGCAGAAAATAATCAAACTATTTCCCAGGCTGTAAGGTTTTACAAACCAAAATTATCCTTTTAATGGACAATTTGCTCGATTATCATCGTCATTTTTGTTGCATTAATTCACTCTTACATGCTAAGGTAATATTTCATCAAGTTAAATTTCTTTTTTTTTATGTTAATAGTGTCATGGCTTGATGGATTTTCTTGAAATAATGGATACAGTGGACTTACATGATAGTCATAGGATAAATTAAAAAACAAAAACATTTGTGTGTACGTCTTTACTGTTATGTTGTCTGTAAGCCTGTCCTGGAGGTTCCCAAATTCCATTTGTAGAAGACCCGCTTTGGTTTACCATAGTATTTTGCTTTAACCTTTTATTTAACCCTGAAGCATATGTTGCATGTTATCTGTTGCTTGATCGTGGTAACGTGCAACAGGTTCCCCAAGAAAATATGAAACACCAGTCTGGTGTATAGCATATCACAGAAGAGGGTGATTTGGGCTTGAAATAGAACTACATTTGTCAATTGGAAAGTGACGAAAATCTCTAAACAGCACGGCCAGGCATGAATGTATTCAAAGCTTAAGTTTCGTCCTGTGTGATCCAAACTGACCGCAGTTGTGTAAAGAATACTGTTTTGGCATATTAACCCTACCTGGCAAAAACTGCATGATAAATTAGTAAATGATAACCTGATGTGAAATAAAATATCTTTTGTTTTTGGCAGAAAAGCATGAATGTTGAAGAAAAAGAATGAAAACATCGCCTTTCGAGTACCCCGCACGGTTGTCATTTCGAATTTACCCATGATCCCCTGCTTGGGGGATCACACAAATACGTTCAAAATTGCCCCTTCAACTGTTGTCGTTCTGGAGATAAGAGCGAAAAACAACGGCGGAAAGTCATACGCATAACTTGGAACGGTGATAATGTTGATATAGAACTAGGGGAATGAGCTCGAGATAATTGGTCCTAACCATAACACAACAGTTTGAGTCACATCACTTATGTTTCATTCTCGTTCTGTACTTTTCGGGTTTTCATGAATACGGGAAAGAATATTTAACAGAATACAAGTCATCACCACCAATTGTTGTTTTGTCATTCTATGTTCCCACCCTCAACCTACGCCCCAAGTTGTGCACCGTCCTGCCAACGAGGTTAAATAGCTGACTTTAAAATGAGAAACTGGATGGAATGGTAAATGCATCTGCTTCTCTACAACCAGAAGCAGTTCACCGTATGACTTTATACATACCGGCATCACAAGTGTCTATTATTTAAACCAACCTGTTCTTTATACAAGGCAAGCCTCTTATCCAATTATCTAAAATGTCCCGAGCCCCACCTTTCTCGCTGTCCGTGGGCGAATACCCCTCTGTCAAAGGTCCCTTAAACCCGGCGCACACGAGAGCTATCAGCTGAGCTAACTGCCTCAATCACCTGTCAGCTCAGGGGTTAGCACTCGTGTTCGGGAAGTTTTTGTTGAGTTTTTGGCCTCGCAAGGCCGGGGGAAAAATATCAAACTTGTTTGATAATTTCGCCTCGCGAGGTCAAATCCTTAGAGTGTGCGGCGAACGAAAGCTAACAGCTCAGCTGTTTTATTCCAGCGGTCATTGAAAAGCATCTTATTTTTACGTGATTTACACGTACGTCTGTTCAAAATGGCCGGTCACATGAAAGATCACATGATCCCGAAGAAGGTGTTCCGCGGGAAATACAATCAATTAGGTGAATCTTCTGCTCACTCTGTTTGCTGAAACCACACGAGAGCTAGCCCCTGAGCTGACAGGCAATTGAGGCCGTTAGCTCAGCTGATAGCTCTCGTGTGCACCGTGCTTTAGATTTCAGCGGTCCGTGTTCATTACCTCAGATAGGTTGACGTTTTGGATAGTAGAAACGTTTACCGCGAGCAAATTCTATTCCGGAATTTGTGGGAGTGGGCTGACGGTTCTGTTAACTCCTCGTCTTCCCAACCTACAGTTAGCCCAAAGCCGTGACAGAACTTCATTTTTATGATCTCATAGGTACGTATATACACAGGTATGCAAGCTGTACTTTGCTCTCGACAGAGATATGATTTTGCTTGAAAATGAACTCGTTTGTCCCTGTTTTAGGGTCATTTATACTAGTCAAGAACCAACGAGGTAGGTAAACAACGTCGGAAGCAGACCAGAACATTACATTTACTCGTCCCAAATTCCCACTGTCGTAACATATGGTATCTGCGGGTTAAATTGCCACCATTATTCTTGGTCACAAACACTTACTTGCACTTCAACTGCGGCAGACAACAAACTGAAGTGAGAGTAGATGGAGAAAACCATCCATGAATTGATGTGATATCTGACGGTCGTAATTCATGGATGGAGCGCCAAGTCATAGTAAAACACCGAGTAGAAATCCAGCCCCCGACGCCTGACGATGGGGATGGTATTTACGCTAAAATACGGCGAAAGCATCCAAGTTTAGCAACTTACTATCTCCTCAGATCATTATCCTATCCATAAACACCGTTTATTTGGGTATTCGGCTCTGTTTTGTTGAGATAGCAGCATAAATCCACACCTGCTGTACCGTTTTCTTCCATCCGCCTCTGTTCGCTCGAAAGTTAGGCCAAAAAACATGCGCACACGATACACTTTACGTCATAGTCACGTGACTCTCATTTGGCGACCCGTCGTCATCTGCGCTTTCCTCCACACGTGGTTTTGTAGCTGTCAGGCGCGATAGAATAATGGCGAGCAAGCCGTTTTCACAATCTGACATTGTTGACCTATTCACAAGACTAAAACAGTCATTACCCTTGCAATATGATTTGAAACGGGAGCAAATCGATGTCATTTGTAATGTTTTAAACGGTCATCACGCATTCGCAGTGTTGCCTACGGGCTACGGGAAGAGTAGCTGTTTCTTTCTTCCACCGTTGTTGCTGGATCTTGTAAGTTCGTAGTTGTAAACATAACTTATTATACCCCCGCAACGAAGTTAGGGGGGTATAATGGAATCAGCTTGACCGTCCGTCCGTCTGTCCGTGATAGACTACTTCCTCCTAGTGAGTGCTGGTAACATTATCAGCAAGCAGTATTTTTCATGATAATTTGTCTTATTCTATCATTTGTCACAGAAAAGGAAAAAAACATGCCCCATTCATGTGTGGCTATCTGAACTCCCAGACCATTATATTATCGTTTTCATACTATATTGGATTATTACTCACACGGGGAGACAGGTCGGGGGTATCTCAGTTATCCCTTAGGATAACAGTCAAATCTAGTTTTCCGTGGTTAAATAATCAATATGCCCAATAATGATAAATACACAATTTATCAATTTGTTACGTTTTGTGCTTTATTTTGCAATTGGTAAAGGAGAGGGTAGGTTTAGCCGTGAAAAATGTCCAATCAACGTGAGCATAGTACTTTCCTGAAACACATGGAACATATAAATTGTTTCTCTTTCTCCGGGGTGAAGGCTTTGATATTAAGAAATTCTGCTGTCAGTGCTTCATTCACGGTTAAATCGGACCCCCTTAATGTTGAGGTTACCGGATGCCTGCTATATCCATGGCCAGACTTACGAATGAATTCCTGGTTGCAGTTAATACAGCTCATTATCTCGCGTGTAATCAGTTAGCCGCTTCTGCCATTATTCTATCGCGCCTGACAGCTACAAAACCACGTGTGGAGGAAAAGCGCAGATGACGATGGGTCGCCAAATGAGAGTCACGTGACTATGACGTAAAGTGTATCGTGTGCGCATGTTTTTTGGCCTAACTTTCGAGCGAACAGAGGCGGATGGAAGAAAACGGTACAGCAGGTGTGGATTTATGCTGCTATCTCAACAAAACAGAGCCGAATACCCAAATAAACGGTGTTTATGGATAGGATAATGATCTGAGGAGATAGTAAGTTGCTAAACTTGGATGCTTTCGCCGTATTTTAGCGTAAATACCATCCCCATCGTCAGGCGTTGGGGGCTGGATTTCTACTCGGTGTTTTACTATGACTTGGCGCTCCATCCATGAATTACGACCGTCAGATATCACATCAATTCATGGATGGTTTTCTCCATCTAAAGTGAGAGCTGAGAAGGCGCAATGTCGATCTTCTTCTCCCATCAAACGTGCTGAATTCATATACGAGTCTTTTTTTTTTTAACGCGATCCGTTCAATTTTGCCCGTGGGTCTAAATATGGAATTTTGAACAGGCCAACTCGTTTACAATATTCGACGGTTACAAACTACGAGACAGTGCCAAACACTGTTCAAACCCAATTGGTTCAACGGGCAAAATTTGACGGGGTCGCTTTTACAGAAATCTCCTTTTTTGTCAGTATGTTTGAGTGGAGAAGAAGATAGACATGGCAGTTGCCTTCTCAGCTCTCACTTCATGTTGTTGTCTGCCGCAGTTAAAGTGCAAGTAAGTGTTTGTGACTAAGAATATTGGTGGCATTCTGATCCGCAGATACCATATGTTACGATAGTGGAGATTTGGGGCGACTGTGTGTAATTTTCAGGTCTGTTTCCGACGGACGCTGTTTATCTACCTCGTTGACACATGGGATATCACACGGCATGATTTTTTTTAAAACAGGATTACTGTAACGTTTGCACGGCATCTCAGTAGAATGAAAATGAGGCTCAGATTTGAAAGTCGGCAAAAAAAAACCAAAAACATTGTCGTGTCGAAATTTCGAAAAAAGTGTCAAATTATCAGGCTCAACATTTCTGGAATCATGCTTAACGCCATATAGATCTAACGCAAATATATGGCTCTTCAATGAATGTGGGCTACCGGTTCTCCAAAAACTGTCTTTATTGAGCAAAATTGATCAATAATTTAGTGAAATTCTTAAATATAGGTACCGTATATTCGGAGAGGTCATGAGGTCGCGAATGTGATTTGGCGCTCCAAATAATTACGACTGGTATTATACTCAAGTCAAACCCATATTCTGCCATTGTACAGATTTATCATGACTAGAAATGATCGCTGAGTGCGATTACAGACCGACGGGAGTCATGGAGTAACTTTTAACGGCCTCAGTTATGCCCTTTTGGTGGGCGTAAACTTCACGGATCAGTTACGAAAAGAAAAGTTAGCAAAAACTGGTATATCAATACATCAATGTAAGTGGCGAGAAGTCGGCCCTGCCTCAACAGCATTGGCGATGTCATTCCTTCGGTGAAACTCCTGACCTCATGTTTATCCATTGCTGATCGGGGGGGGGGGGGATACTGATGTCGCGAAACTTAGGAAACATTATCGATGAGACACTAAAAAGCATTATCGGCAAAAGTCGGTTGAAGTACTTCAACGCTGTCTATTCAATAAATAGAAAATTGTGAGGAAACAGTGTTCAAAATATGTGTTTATCTGCCATTGGATGATTTGTTTTGATTTTTCTTTATTTTGGAATTCATTTCAAATTCTGAAAAAAAACAAAAAACGTTTCGGTGTTTCTATCATACTAATCAATGTTTCATATTCATATAGTACCTGTAAATGTACATGAATAACTATCCTTTGATTTCCTTGCCTTGTACAGAAAGTTGATTTTTCAAGATTTTGTAAGAAACAAAAAGGATGGTATTCGCCTGTACAAACAAATCTAGATCATTTTTTTCAACCAACAGTAGTAAATCGAAGGTTTTTCACCCAGCATCGTTTTGAGATGGGGTTTTTCTATCTCAATGCGAAAAAATTTCTTCTTGATATTCTTGTTCTATTGTTTTTACTCAAAGATAATAACAAAAAAATTTGAATATGTTTTCCTATAAATAAGCAAACATTATCTGTTTCACATTTTTATTGCATCAAAACAACCTAACCCCTATATTTTGATATCCGAAGATCCATTTTAAATATGAATAAAAAAAAAAAAAAAAATTATTTACGTTGAAAATTCTTCTCTTGGTATCAAACAAATCTTTGAATATGTTTTACTATAAATAAGTACATGTAAACATATTATTATCTGTTCCACATTGTTATTTCATCAAGGTAAACCTAAATCTTTATATCACAAATTCCATTTTAATTATAAAAGAAATCTATTTACGTTGACAATTTTTCTGTTGATATCAAAAATTATTTGAATATTTTTTTTTACTTACAAGGAGCAAACATATTATTTTAGAAAGATGAGTATTATTTCGCCCGAAACGAATTTCAGGTTGGCTGTCAGTGAAATCAGAATGTATTCCTCTTTTTGAAAGATATTTGTGGCCCTGATCGACGGGAAAGAGACGATTCCCAACATCAGAGAAGACCGTCTGTGGGATAAATCATGGAAAGTGATGAAGATTCTTCCGTCAGCGATATGTTAAAGTTTCCATCGTTTGATGTAATAAAGACTGAACCTCTCATGTACTGTCCAGAAGATGGATCGGGCTCACATTTGGTTCGCCATGCGGATTCCGCCATTAAGCGCCAAGATACAAAAGACGAATCTACTACACCAGTCTTGAATAAAGTCATGGAAGAGCATCAAGGCTATCGGCAGTCGACTAATGTCCATATAAAACAGGAACCGCCATACGCTGATTGGAAATATCCCACACCCATGTCATCGGTTAAAGCAGTGGATAGACAAATAGCAGCAATACATGAGAACCTATCACATACAGATGACGGAATCAAACTCGAGCAAACAGGTGTCCCAGACGGCATAGGCATGTGCACGAACACGACGATAGGAAAAATAACTGCGAGTCTTGATCACGTGAGTAGGGTACTGGAAACTGTTGTCCGATTCTCTCTTGTGTTTCAGCTGGGATGCAATATTCTACTACATCGCAGCTTTTAGTTTATATACATAAACATATTAAATACGTGCTACATGTCATTTGAGTTGGTGAGATATGTTAGAGGTTGGGAAAATTGACGTCTGGCGACTAAACAGCAGTCACATGACTTCACAGGAAAGCCCTCTTTGCACCTCACATTCAGCCTACATGTAGAATACGGAGGATTCCAAGACGTAATCCTGCTATCTCAGTCGCGCTTTTATTGTAGTGCTCATGCGGAAAATATGAAGTAACCACACCGCCCCTCTCATCGGCTTAAACGGAATTAGCTAGGCTAGCTCGTGTTGACTGATCAGCTCAAAATAGGTAATTATTCTGATGTTAATGAGTGGGCCCTCAGTGTCCTGTTTTGCAGGAGTGGGGGGGGGGGGGTTCCTCGGTGGCCGAGTGGTCTAAGGCGCTTCGCTGGTTACCGCTAGCCTCACACCGCTGAACCGGCAAGGGTTCGAACCCAGCTGGTCCATGTGTGAAAGTTTGTCAGTTACTTGCTGAGGGCGGAGGTTCTCTCCGGGTACTCCGGCTTCCTCCACCAACCAAACTGACTGTCACCATATGAGTGAAACAAACTTGAGTGTGACATTAAGCCAAATTCCCTCCCACCCCTGATGTTAATGATGAGCATGGTGGTCGAGAAAATGCGGTCTTTCGAATGTGGACGCAAAAATAATCGATGGATGGCGAGTGCTTACTAATTGTCGGATATGACGCTTCTGGTTCAATACGTACTATGTCATAACAGGATTTAATATATTTCAATTAATTTTCTATGGTTAGAGATAGTGTAATACAACTCGATTTTGCCAGGTATTCATTGGTTTTATTTTGAAAACATTACTTGCAGAGAGATCAAAAGTATTTCATATCCATGTCTATAAATTGTTTAACTCATCTGACCTCTGACTGTAACCATTCAATTCCCGTCATCACAACTTTAATGATGTCATTGTTTTTTGTTTGTTATTTTTAGGTAGAAAGTGTCAAATTTGAAGGTGACGAGATAAAGTGTCCTTTTCCAGATATAAGCAACCTGAAGCCACCAGTTCCTGTTGCCTTGTATCGACGCCAAGCGGAGGGAAAGACTTTCACAGTCGACCAAGATATTACTGGGGAAAAATTGAAGAGTCCACTGCCTGTCGAAAAACACTGCCCTGGCACACACGTCGACGTGACATATGCATATTGCCCTACTGGAGAAAAAGCATACTACAAATACGGGAGCACTAGCGAGCCCACTCCTGATAATCGTGCGAGAAAAATCGTCGATGAAAAACCATTTAGGTGTACTCTCTGTGATTATAGATCTGTCCACAACAGCAAACTTGTTACACATATGAGAACACACACTGGTGAAAAGCCTTTTAGGTGTTCTATGTGTGAGTATAGATCTATCCGTAACCGCGACCTTGTTGCACATATGAGAACACACACTGGTGAAAAGCCTTTTAGGTGTTCTATGTGTGATTATAGATCTATCCGTAACGGCGATCTTGTTAGACATATGAGAACACACACTGGTGAAAAGCCTTTTAGGTGTTCTATGTGTGATTATAGATCTGTCCACAACAGCAATCTTGTTGCACATATGAGAACACACACTGATGAAAAGCATTTTAGCTGTTCTTTGTGTGATTATAGATCTATCTGTAACAGCGATCTTGTTAGACATATGAGAACGCACACTGGTGAAAAGCCTTTTAGGTGTTCTATGTGTGAGTATAGATCTATCCGTAACAGCGAACTTGTTACACATATGAGAACACACACTGGTGAAAAGCCTTTTAGTTGTTCTATGTGTGATTATAGATCTATCCGTAACAGCGATCTTGTTACACATATGCGAACACACACTGGTGAAAAGCCTTTTAGGTGTTCTATGTGTGATTATAGATTTGTCCTCAACAGCAATCTTGTTGCACATATGAGAACACACACTGGTGAAAAGCCTTTTAGGTGTTCTATGTGTGAGTATAGATCTATCCGTAACAGCGATCTTGTTAGACATATGAGAACTCACACTGGTGAAAAGCCTTTTAGGTGTTCTATGTGTGAGTATAGATCTATCCGTAACAGCGAACTTGTTACACATATGAGAACACACACTGGTGTAAAGCCTTTTAGCTGTTCTGTGTGTGATTATAGATCTGTCTGTAACAGCGATCTTGTTAGACATATGAGAACACACACTGGTGAAAAGCCTTTTAGGTGTTCTATGTGTGATTATAGATCTATCCGTAACAGCGATCTTGTTAAACATATGAGAACACACACTGGTGAAAAACATTTTAGCTGATCTATGTGTGATTATAGATCTGTCTGTAACAGCGATCTTGTTAGACATATGAGAACACACACTGGTGAAAAGCCTTTTAGGTGTTCTATGTGTGAATATAGATCTATCTGCAACAGCAGTCTTGTTACACATATGAGAACACACACTGGTGAAAAGCCTTTTAGCTGTTCTATGTGTGATTATAGATCTGTCCGTAACAGCAATCTTGTTACACATATGAGAACACACACTGGTGTAAAGCCTTTTAGGTGTTCTATGTGTGATTATAGATCTGTCAGTAACAGCAATATTGTTAGACATATGAGAACACGCGCTGGTGAAATGCCTTTTAGGTGTTCTATGTGTGATTATAGATCTGTCAGTAACAGCAGTCTTGTTGGACATATGAGAACACACACTGGTAAAAAGCCTTTCAAGTGTTCTGTATGTGATTATAGAACTCCAAGTTGCAGTAATCTTGTTTCGCACATGCTAGCTCATACTGGTGAAAAGCCCTTTAACCCTACCTGGCCTGGGCGATTTGGGGTGTGTCGCAGCCTGGGGGGGGGCGGAAAGTGCCCCCCTATATATTTTCTCTACCACTAAGGCTAGAGCGCTGAAACTTACCACACAATATCTTGGGTTCAAGCTCTACCGGAAAATATAAAAAAAATCCAAGATGGCCGCCATGATGACGTCACAGTGAGGTCATCTTCTCGGAAGCCATTTTTCGGCCTTTTTGGAGTCGATTTTTTTAAATTTTTATTTTTCAGATTTTTCTCTCGAAAAAAATCTTATAAAGTAGAGAATAATTAGTTTTGCATAAATAATATACTTTCAAGGACTTTTAGGCAAGGAAAATGTGAAGAAATGGACCGAAAAGATGAAAAACACGACTTTCGCGGATACCACATGGCCGCCATTTTGAATTTACCCATGATCCTCCACCCGGGGGTGTATGAAAATAGACTCAAAATGACCCCAATAAGATAAGCTTAAAAGTCACCAAGTTTCAGCCTCCTCGGTTTTGTCATTTCGGAGCAGCAGAGAAAAGTTCACTAGTGGGGGCACTTTCCCCCCCCCCCCCCCAGGGCAGGTAGGGTTAAGTGATCTCTCTGAAATTATAGAACCACTTGAAATAGTAGTAGTCTCGTTAATCATATGAGAACACACACTGGTATGAAGCCATTTGAGTGTTCTCTGTGTGATTACAGATCAAATCGGAATAGTTCTATCGTTAGATTATATACATATACATATTAGATACGTGCTACTAATATATATTAGGGACATAACTCAAAATAAAATGTCAAGTATAAAATTCATCATAGTAAAATCTTTGATATCAGTTCCTTTTTTTAGTAAACCTCATCCGAAATTGATGCGTAGCAATTTTTGTCGTGATATGGTTACTTTTGCGGTTTTTTGCATGCAAGCTGAAAAAAAATATATATTTGCTCATCATTTGAGCATTTCTAAAAAGTGATTGCTCGTATGTATAACCGAGAAACTACTTCGCCGCCGCCATGTCAAACGTCCATATCTAGGATACCGTTGTAGATTGTCTAGATAAAGCTTGCCTAGATACATTTTGTTTGCTATCTAGCTACATGTAGGTCTGATTAATTTTCGTTTTGCTATTTGTATTTGTATCACTAGATCATCATCACCAATTTTGCAAACATCAGTTGTAGATTGTAAACCTTTCTGACTTATTTTTTCCATTGCGCTTGTTCGATTTGCGTGAAATTTGTGCATGGTGACCTAGAAAGATAAAAAGAGAGCAGGTCTGAGAAATTAGTGTGGTTTTGTTGTTTGTATTCATCATCAACTTTGATGAATCATCAACTTTGCAAACATCAATGCAAACCTTAAGGGCGTATTTTTCTATTGCGCTTGTTCGATTGGCGTGAAATTTGTGTATGATGACCTAGAAGGATAAACGGAGAGCAGGAACATTCTTGTTATTGCTAGATTAATCCTAAGTTTACGATTTGGCAACTAAAATTACTAGCGTCTGGTTCGTCCTGACTAGAAAGCTTAAAACTGAATATTGTCCCATATGAATAGAGATAAGCTGCATATTAAAGTCTGTCCATTTTGGAGCTTGTCAAAAATCAATAATTAACTGTGCATAAATTTTCTGTTTCGCAGCGTGTAAAACAAACCGAACTCTACAAACTGACTACAATTTCTCCATGATATCGATAATATATCAGGCTTGAAATAACCTTGTAATTTTCTCCATATGAAAGTTCAGTTCGGTTGTTTCATGTACCGGGTCTCAATTACATAGGGAGACGTCATAATGAATTCGTGCCTACTGTCACAAAGGCCAGCGATGCTCTATAAAGTCATAACAGGTGATCCGTGAGAGTGTCGCTAATATCACATGTCCAGTGAAATAGCCGAGTGATAAACCGCACACACCTCTATGACCGGTCAGGGCAATGTTCACTTTTGTGCTAGTAAACACGAGAACATTATGGCTACATGAAACGACTGTACTGGAGTTTTATATGGAGATAATTACAAAGTTATTTCAAGTGTACTATAGCATCTATATAATGGTGTTCATTTTGTAGCGATTAGTTTGTTTTACCCAATTTATACGAAATTAACTGCTGATTTTAAAGAAGCTCGAAAGTGGACTCATTAAAACCGACAGACTATAGTGTATTCCAGGCTAAAGAACTTACGTATGATATGGATGGAGCTGTTATTTATTTTATTATTATTTTTGTTTTATTATTATTATTATATTTTTATTTTTGCTATACAGAATTTTAGATAGATAATATGTAAGATAATATGTATTTTGGTTGATATTTGACTAAATCGTGTAATTCTCTGTTCCCAGTTACATTGTATGTATCAGCTGAACATGAATATTGTTTATGACATTTGCTGACTTGATCATCCAAGCCTTATACTGCGTTGTGAAGATAATAACCGGTATTTCCTTGTACAGGTACATGGTAAAAAGTCACATGGTATGAAATCTTAAGTAGCTATGTTAATTGAGTTCTCCAATTGACATAGTCTGGTATCTGCTTGTGTCAATAAATCTGTAATTGTTTACTGAATCAAGGATAGTATCACTCTGGGTCTCTAGTGTTGACCAGTATTTGACTATGCTCACAATTAAATAATCACTGTATCCGAGTAAAATGTACATGGACACTGAATTCAGTACATACTACTTATATACATGATAATCTTGGATAAACTTTGTGGTGGTTATATTCATGATTAATGTAACTTTGGCTTTTGAGTTTTCTAATGACTAAAATGAGTTATTTAGGTAATGTTAAATCGTTTTATTTTAATACGCAAATTGGAAATTGGTGATTTCATCAGAGAAGCTGTATTTCGGGATTAATAGGACTCGTAATCATGAATGTAATATTTTCCGGGTGGTAAAGTGCTCCCGCTACCAATTTAGCTTTTGCTCCACCATGATCATTTAAAAGACGTGAATCGGGAGATGATCATCTCCAAAACATTTAATCTGGTTTGCTCAAACTTAGATTCCTTGCTTTCTAGTCTTGGGAAATTCTCTGACTATATTGTTGTTTCATTTATTCATCTCTGATATGGACTACAACAGGGAGCATAGGTAAACCCATCGAAAAGTATCTTTTTTATCTCGTGGATTTTCTGAATTTTTTTTATATTTATCATTGAGGATCGGATAGAGATTGAAAGGATTATTTTACAAATGGTGTCACAATTAGGGGTCATTTGAGGAAACGTAATTTGCATAATTTTTTTGTGAATTGGAAATAGTAGTAGGCCTATGGTGATTTCATTGGTGGAAAGTTGTAACTTGTGGTAAATAGGTATGCAGAAAATGATCAAATTATTTCCCAGACTGTAAGGTTTAGCAAACCAAAATTATCCTTTTAATGAACAATTTGCTCGAGTATCATCGTCATATAAAACGTGAATATTTCTGTAACTATTTCAGATATTTTATTCGAACTTCCTTTCGTCAACGTCTAGGTTTGGACCATTTGGCTAACACTATTTTTTGTTGCATTAATTCACTCTTACATGCTAAGGTAATATTTTGTTATGCTAAACTTTATCTTTTATGTAAATAGTGCCATGGCTTGTTGGAGTTTCTTGAAATAATGGATACAGTGGTCTTACACAATAGCCATAGGATTAATTAAAAAAAAATATTTGTGTGTATGTCTTTACTGTTATGTTGTCTGTAAGCCTGTCCTGGAGGTTCCCAAATTCCATTTGTAGGAGACCCTCTTTGGTTTACCACAGTATTTTGAATTAATCTGTTATTTAACCCTGAAGCACATGTTACAGGTTACCTGTTGTTTAATCACGGTAATGTGCAACTGGTTCCCCAAGAAAATATGAAATTACAACACATATAAGGGAAGTGGGAAGAGGTGCCGACATACTGACTGCGTCACATGACTTCACCGAGAAGTCTTCTGGTTAACCTAATCTAAAGCACATACCAAGAATCTAACGATTCGTGATATGTGTTGTATCTCAGGTACGCTTTTATTGTACCTGTTCATGTGGCAACTTGGATGATATGACCACACGGCCCCTAGCACCGGCATAAGCGGTATTAGATACAAATCTAGAGGGCTATGATGAAAATGCTCTGACAACTCGTATACTGGTATTTGGTGAGCTGTTTCGCTGTGACAACTCGTATATTGGAGATTGGTGAGCTGTATGGTCGTCGGATGTAAATGACGGAATTAAGACGAAAGACTAGTCTGTAACGCCCGATGTCGACCCAGCATCAACTTCCCACAAATGCCAACATATATCAAAGACCAAAAGGTCTGTACAGGGGGCGGGCCTCGGGGACGAAACCTCCACCAGCAGAATCTCGCCATATACAGGTAAAAATTACAACACATATAAGGGAAGTGCGAAGAGGTACCGACATACTGACTGCGTCACATGACTTCACAGAGAAGTCCTCCGGTTAACCTAATCTAAAGCACATACCAAGAATCTAACGATTCGTGATATGTGTTGTATCTCAGGTACGCTTTTATTGTACCTGTTCATGTGGCAACTTGGATGATATGACCACACGGCCCCTAGCACCGGCATAAGTGGTATTAGATACAAATCTAGAGAGCTATGATGAAAATGCTCTGCGCCAGTTAGTTAGGTAAATCCTCCTCGAACTCAACACAGCGTCAAACCAACAACAAGACGTCGTTTCTGTGTGAAATGAGCGTTGTTTATTAGCTCCAACAAGACACAGGCAAAACACGTAACATTACACACGAGAACCAGGGAAGAGAGGGCCGAAGCTACGTCATTAGCGCATGCGACATAGGGCATAACAATTCCACGTGTATAAACAATAACACCAATAATGGCGTGATCCCTTTTCCCTTTAATTGTTTTCTCTCTTCTTTCTTTATTTAACACAGTACTAGCTGAACTATAAAACTAAGTTTGACTTGGAATGTCATGCAGACGGCAATGATACTTCAGCAATGATGCCTTCTCTTCAGCATGGTTGTGGACCGTTAAATGGGTATCAATTTTCACCTGAACTTTTTACTGTATGGATGAATACACAGGTCATTAATGGTGGGAACGTCATCAGTTATGACAGATTATTAAAATGTTTAGAAAGTTTGACATTGTAAGATAGACTGAATCTGAATGTCAAGATGTAGGATATTGTACACTGCACTGATAATGTGCCATCATAGGGTAGACTGCCCTCTGGCAACAGGGGATTATTCTGCCCCATTTCCGTTAAACATAAATGCTGTCATAGGGTAGACTGCCCTCTAGCATAGGGGATTATTCTGCCCCACTACACATTCCAGAAATCATTGGCTATACACGGAATGATACTTCAGTCAAGCACATAATCCTTTAGACGAGTTGGCCGAGACCGTTGTCGACCAGATCGTCGCAAGAGTTCTGGGGATGATGACCCATTCGTGATAGGAGTAATACCTTGACTGTCACCCTCATCCACAGGTATGGTTGAAGCGTCCGGTATATTACATTCCAATTGCAAGCCTGACGCAACCTCAGCTGGGTTGTAAATCTCTAGTGGAACAGGTGGGAGTACAGGTGGGTTTATGGGAGTAGGCGGTTTCTCTACCTCTTCAAACTCATCATCCGAATCGTCATGAGCGTAACGCCATGTGCGTGCAGAGTTAGGTTCAGAAGAAACTGGTACTTTATAACACTCGGAATGTTTGACGCGGTATGAGGTTTTCCTAAGTTGAGCACCAGTAAATTTCCTGATGTTACACCATTGGCCATCCACTGCTACGACAAGATAACGGTCACGTGCACTCAATTTGTTGCCATCCGAATGAAGATATACTAAGTCCCCTACGTCGATTGAAGGAATAGGCGGTGGGCCACTCAGCGGGGCTTTAGATTTCTCACTGTGTGGATGATTGGCATTGCGTTGAGAATGTTGGTCCACAATAAGTTTCATGTCCTGTAATGGAATCTGGGCGTTGGTAAATTGATCTCTTTGGGTCCACATTTCCCGTGCAGATAGACCCCTAGATCTGATACGCGTGTTCAGGTGTGCCGTAGCAAGAGCAAGTTTGAGAGGAGAAACATAACCGGCCGATGGATCTTGACGCAAGAGCTCGCTTTCTAGTTCTTGAACAGCTTTGTCGGCGACAGGGTTTTTATTTCTGTTCTTCACTCTCCCCACCTCAAGCGTGAGTCGGTGTTCCCGGAGAAGTTCATCATTAACGAGGGACTGGAAGGCTGGGGCTGGGTCAGTACGTACAACTGCGGCAGGGCCTCCAATGGGCGAATTTCGAGGCACAGTCGAAGAAGTGCACTTTGTAGAGACTCTCGTCGCTCATCCTCTATCAAACAGGCACAGGTATAGGCCGTAACACATTCTCTCAGAACAAGGATGAACTGTTTCTGACGTTTGATCACATCTGCTGCGTAAGATATCCCGATCTTATCCGGTGGATCTTCTGTGGACTGTGTGATTACATCATGGGGAATGTTCTGTAATGAAGCACATTGATGACATCCACTCATTACGTGCTCAACAGATTTGTCCATATCCAGTGCATAGAAGAAACGGCGTACAGCAAGCTTAAGCTGGTGGCAGGTCGGGTGATTCAAGTGGATATGGAGAGCGGTGAGCAGGCCATCAAGAACTTGTCGAGGAACAACGATGCACTCTCGGGAAGAAGTGAAAGGATCCTGTCGACGAACAACCAATAGACCATCTTTGGCGATAGAAGCGACATTAAGATAGCGTTTTACATCTTTGATGTCAGTAAGTTTTTTTGACGGGCGGGTGCCTTGTTTCAGATGAGCATGAGTGCGGCGCAAATCAGCGCACTCGGACTGGAGAGCCAGCCAGGCTGGTCGACTGGTGAAGGGGAGCTTGATATTATCTTTGAGGACCTCTGTGATACATAAATGAACAACACAACTTTCCAGGTGGGCAACAAAGGAGCAAATTTGACAAGTTGGGTTGTCACAGTCTGGAGCATTTCTGCTAGCAAAGTCCGATGGTATGTTTGCGGAACCGGCAAGATGGCGGACTGATGCCTGATAACGGCTAACGGTCGAAAGGAATGTGGAAACCCGTGGACTGACAGAGAATTCACCGCGACACAATTTCTCGAATGCTTGTACACACGGCTTACTGTCAGTAAGAACACAGGATGTATGACGGGACTGTATGATGAACGGACTGAAGTGTTTAACGGCGGAGGCGATTGATAGTGCTTCAACTTCGCAAGGTAGCCAGGTGACTTGTTGCTTTCGTAACTTAGCACTGAAGAAACCGGCAAGGCATAGTTTTCCTTCACGGGTTACGTACAGAGTAGCTGCTATGCCGTTCTGTTTTACAGAACCATCTGTAACGATCCAAATCTGGTCGTGGGGTCGTGGTAATATTATGGACTTGTTTGACGATAAAGTTTCCTGAGCCGTCCGATAGGCATGGTGGAGATGATCTGACCACTCCAGCTTTTCTTGTGACTGACGTCCACCAACAACATCTTCCAAGGGTGACAGAACTGTGGCGCAATTTGGAATGACTCAAGCCAGGACTTTGTACGCTCCAATGAATGACCGCAATCCTTTGACAGTTCCTGGTGGCGTACACGATGCTAGAGTGGCGACACGATGAGTACTGGCCTGGATGTGTCCTTGGCGCCAGATCCATCCTAGCACAGTTGTCGACTTGGGACATATTACAGTCTTGGAGGCTGAAAGACATCAATCATTCTCTTGTAGGGCATGTAGGAGTCGTTGCCAGTTTGAGTACAACTCGTCCAGCGTTTCTCCGCCACAGTATAAGTCATCAGCCAGTTTAGTCACGATGCCTTCTTGAAGCAAATCTCCCAGGACGCGGCACATTAACTCTTCTAATGCCGTCTCAGATCCTGGCATACCCATGGCTGATCGAGCATATACCCGAATACCACGGAAAGGTGTAGACACACCGCAATATTTCATCGAGGCTTTAGATAACGGGATTTGATAAAAAGCACTCGTCAGATCAGTAGAGATAATATGTTTCCACTTTCCAATCTGTCGTAAAACAGAGTTCACATCAGGCATAAGAGATGGCTGGGGCTTGCTGTATCTTCCCACGTCAGAGAAAGCTGTCACCAGTCGGAAACCACCGCTAGATTTCTTCACAAGGAAAGAAGGATTGAGATATTCAACAGAAATCTTGACATCTTCTGGTCGAACGAATACACTCATATTCTCAAGCTCATCAAATTTGTGTTGGAGTTCAACCAGTTTATCGCGAGCATATTGTGGAACGCGTCCTTTACGTTGCGGGGGTTGAACAGGACCCATGTTTACTACGGCCTGGAAAGGACCAGATGCACCATTATAACCCTTGGGCTTGGGATTGAAGACTTCATCAAATTCGGTAAGTAACGTTTGGAATTTACCTTTGAACTCTGAAGGCATGATATTGTCTGGATCTATTTTGATGGAATGTGAATATAGCGTCGTGTCCTTGGCAGGAGTATGTGTTGTACTTGTTGTGAGTTCACTCACTTGTGTCTCAATGGAGGTTGGATCGGGTACAAAGACAGGGCAAATTTGACACAGATGCTGATGGCGTTTTAAAATCTGTGGTTCCTCAGACAAATTTGGAATCCGTATCTTGCCAGAGATGCTAGAAATCAAGTCGGGGGGTGGCCAGATCTTAGACTCTGGGACAGAGAGTTGATCATGGGAACGAGGTTCCATCGCATATATGGTGTCAGACTGCGCAAGCTCATCCGGAAGTTGCAGTTCGATGTACTCTCCAGGCCACACAGTGGTCGATTTAGGAGGAATGCGCAATAGATGGGCCCGTCGGATTGTGTGGGTGGCTGAAGAATTGGTTGAAGAACCATATTTTATAACTGTACCGTCATCAAGCGTTATATGGTGTTTAGCTGGACGTACGCTGATGTCGTTAAGCTCCATGAATGGCGTGCCGGCCAAAACGCCGACATCTAAGTTCTGTACTACAAGGCCTTCAAACTGAAATTCAGGATTGTCTCGCACAAAGACAATGTGGGTTTCACCTACAACTTGAAGCGGCGATGATCCATCCGCCTGGTGTGCTGACTGAGAACTCTTTTGTAGAGTAATACCTAAGCGCTTAGCAGTTGATAGACGCATCAAATTGCCCGTCGCGCCGCTGTCAATTGTGATTCGTGTAGCATGGTGGTTATAAAAGGCATCGAGATAGGGAGATTGACGCACTTGAATTCTTAGGGCACAGCTCGACTCATTGGAGGTTAGATCATGGACGGTATCAGCTTCTGATATGCATAATTCCTCATGGTCTATGTCATCTTCATCTAAAATATGGGCAATTTGCCTAGCTTTTGTCATATATTTTCGATCTTGCTCTGGCAAAAAGCTACATTGACTCAAGAAGTGACTGTCCGATCGATTGGCTTGCCGACAGAGGCGGCACGATTTTTTCTGTCGTAGTTGTGGTTGAGCAGTAGTTTTGCGTTTGGGGATATTCAGACGCATTGTATCAGACCGCAAAATCTTTGCATCAGTATTAGCATGTATCTCATCTAGAAGGGACGATACGGCTTGAGATATCTCCGGTTTGATGGACGCAAGGGTGCGAGATAGCAACTCTGTACTATATCTTTGCTTTACTAATTTGGGCAAGTCTGAGTGGATTAAATGAAGCCAGGTGAGAACTACGAAATTTTCATGAGATGGAGACATTTCCTCGTCTTCTGTGATCGCTTGACCATGATGAGAAATTCCCCCATCACGTAGGAGTAAGCTATCTTCGACAAATGCCATAAGGCGTTGATACAGGTCTTCTGGACGTTCATCGGGCTCGAAATGAATGTCAGTAAGGTCAATAAAATGGGCCCCCGTTGATTGAAATCCAAAATGTAATCGAATCGCCTGCCAAATACTGTCAATGGATGTGGACGTTTTAATGTTGGTGTTGCGAGAAATCACTGGACAATAATTAGCTATTTGACCAAGCATTAACTCAAGCATATTTACCTTTTGTTGAGCAGTGCGACGACTGGCGTCCGTAACGGCTTGTCCATCGTCGATAAATCCGCGATTAGGATTACCTCTTGTTTTCTTTTCCCAACGGGTTCCATCCAGGAGGAAGGGAGCGAAGTTTGAATCCAAAGACAGTGTGTAATGCAAGTTCTGTTTCCAATTCTCGAATGAATTTATTGTCTCAGTTTTTGTTAGACACCACTGTTTCGGTGCTCTGTGGATGCTAGCCATAGTCAATAAATTGTCTGCCACAAGCGAACGTCTAATATTACCGTGCTGAGATGCACAGATTGATTTGTCACAGCACAGTGAGCCACGTGCGTTTGAGCGGGAGGAAAAGTTTAGACAGTTTATCGTCGCTTACCGTACATGTACGCGGAGAATCGTGGGTTGAATCTTTGCTGCCACCACGCCAGTTAGTTAGGTAAATCCTCCTCGAACTCAACACAGCGTCAAACCAACAACAAGACGTCGTTTCTGTGTGAAATAAGCGTTGTTTATTAGCTCCAACAAGACACAGGTAAAACACGTAACATTACACACGAGAACCAGGGAAGAGAGGGCCGAAGCTACGTCATTAGCGCATGCGACATAGGGCATAACAATTCCACGTGTATGAACAATAACACCAATAATGGCGCTGACAACTCGTATACTGGTAATTGGTGAGCTGTTTCGCTGTGACAACTCGTACATTGGAGATTGGTGAGCTGTATGGTCGTCGGATGTAAATGACGGAATTAAGACGAAAGACTAGTCTGTAACGCCCGATGTCGACCCAGCATCAACTTCCTACAAATGCCAACATATATCAAAGACCAAAAGGTCTGTACAGGGGGCGGGCCTCGGGGACGAAACGTCCACCAGCAGAATCTCGCCATATACAGGTAAAAATTACAACACATATAAGGGAAGTGGGAAGAGGTGCCGACATACTGACTGCGTCACATGACTTCACAGAGAAGCCTTCTGGTTAACCTAATCTAAAGCACATACCAAGACTCTAACGATTCGTGATATGTGTTGTATCTCAGGTACGCTTTTATTGTACCTGTTCATGTGGCAACTTGGATGATATGACCACACGGCCCCTAGCACCGGCATAAGCGGTATTAGATACACCGGTCTGGTGTATGGGATATCACAGAAGAGGGTAATTTGGGCTTGAAATAGAACTATGTTTGTCAATTGGAAAGTGGCTGAGTTTAAAAGCGAAAATCTCCAAACAGCATGGCCAGGCATGAATGTATTCAAAGCTTAAGTTTCTTCCTGTGTGCTCCAAACTGACCGCAGTTGTGTAAAGACTACTGTTTTGGCATATTAACCCAATTTTTCCTGGGCGATTTGGGGTGTACCGCAACCTTGGGGAAGGACATTGGGGTGTACCGCAGCCTTGGGGAAGGGCGGGGGTTCAGATTTTTTTTGTATACTTTTATTTGTGTGTGTTTTTTTTTTCGCAAAAATTTCATGATAAATTAGTAAATGATAACCTGATGTGAAATAAAATATCTTGTGTTTTTGGCAGAAAAGCAGGAATGTTGAAGAAAAAGAATGAAAACATCACCTTTCGAGTACCCCACATGGTTGTCATTTCGAATTTACCCATGATGCCCTGCTTCGGGAATTATACAAATATGTTAAAAATACCCCGTCAATTGTTGTCGTTCTGGAGATAAGAGCGAAAAGCAACGGCGGAAAGTACCCGCTCCCCCCATTTAACAGAATACAAGTCATCGCCACCAATTGTCGTTATGTTGTTGTATGTTCCCACGTCACAGTATCCTCAACCTACGTCCCAAGTTGCGCACCAAACTGCCAACGAGGTCAAATAGCTGACATTAAAATGAGAGAGAAACTGAAAGAAATTGTAAATGCATCTGTCTCTCTGTAACCAGAATCACTTCACATTATGACTTTATACAGAGCGGTATCAGAAGTGTCTATTATTAAAACCAACCTGTTCTTTGTACAAGGCAAGTCTCTTTTTCTGTTTGAAAAAGTAAAGAAGGATGTTTTCCGTCGCATTGGTGGACTGCATAAAATATGCAAAAATTGTGAACTACGTTTTCACTTTGAATTTCACACATAATTGAAAAAATTCTCTTCTTCCAGATTACGACGAACTTCTTCACGTTTTCAATTATTTAATTCCAATTATCTATAATGTCACCCAGTCCCTCCTTTCCCGCTGTCTATGAGCGATATCCATGATCTTACACCGTGTTGCTACTACCCCTCTGTCAACGGTCCCTTAAATTTCCGCGGTCCGTGTTCATTACCTCAAATAGGTTGACGTTTTGGATACCGTAGTGTAGAAACGTTTACCGCGAGCAAATTCTATTCCGGAATTTGTGGGAGTATGCTCACGGTTCTGCTAACTCTTGTCTTTCCAACCTACAGTAAATCCACAGCCGTAACAAAACTTCATTTTTATGATCTCGTAGGTACGTATACACACAGGTATGCAAGCTGTACATTGCGCTCGACAGAGATATGATTTTGCTTGGAAATGAACTCTTGTCTTTCCAACCTACAGTAAATCCAAAGCCGTAACAAAACTTCATTTTTATGATCTCGTAGGTACGTATACACACAGGTATGCAAGCTGTACATTGCGCTCGACAGAGATATGATTTTGCTTGGAAATGAACTCGGCTCTCCCTGTTTTAGGGTCATTTATATTCAAGAACCAGTTCTGATCTGTTATCAGTCATGCTGTGTGATCTCCCATGTGTCAACATAGATAAACAAAGTCGGAAACAGACCAGAAAATTACATTCACTCGTCCCAAATCCTCACTGTCGTAACATATGGTATCTGCGGGTTAGAATGCCACCAATATTCTTAGTCACAAACACTTACTTGCACTTCAACTGCGGCAGACAACACAATGAAGTGAGAGCTGAGAAGGCGACTGCAATGTCGATCTTCTTCTCCCATCAAACGTGCTGACTTCAGGCGAGTCTTTTTTTTTTAAGCGATCCGTTCAATTTTGCCCTTGGGCTAAATATAGAATTTTGAGCAGGCCAACTCGTTTACAATATTCGACGCTCACAAACCACGAGACAGTGCCACACACTGTTCAAGCCAACTTGGTCCCACGGGCCAAAATTTGACGGGATCGCTTTTACAGAAGTCTCCTTTGTTGTCAGCATGTTTGAGTGGAGAAGAAGATAAACATGGCAGTCGCCTTCTCAGCTCTCACTTTATTTTGTTGTCTGCCGCAGTTGAAGTGCAAGTAAGTGTTTGTTACTAAGAATATTGGGGATTTGGGGCGAATGTATGTAATTCTCTGTTTCCGACGTTGTTTACCTACCTCGTTGACACATGGGAGATCACACGGCATGACTCTGATGGACTCTGATAACAGATCAACGTCTTGGTACTTGACTAGATCTTTTAATGTGGATGGGGGTTTTTTTTTAACAGGATTACTGTCACGTTTGCAAAGCACCTCAGTAGAATGAAAGTGAGGCTCAGATTTGAAAGTTTGCACAAAAAAAAAGAAAAAGACATTGTAGCGTCGAAATTTCGAAAAAGGCGTTAAATTATCAGGCTCGCAATTTCTGTAATCACGCTTAACGCCATATAGATCTAACGCAAAAATATGGCTATTCGATGAATGTAGGCTACCGGTACCCCAACAACTTTTTTATTTCTATTTTTAATGGGTTTTCCAGGAAAGTTGCAGCACCCTTAAAAGGGATTGCAGGGATTTCAGGTTGAGATTGGTCCCAAACGTAATGACTTCGCCAACGTAAATTGAGGCGAGAAGTGAGTCTGCCTCAACAGTATTGGAGACACCATCCCTTTGATCAATCTCCTGGCCTCATATTTATCCATTGCTGACAGCAGAGGTCATGGGGGGAGGGGAAGGGGGGGGGGGGGGTACTGATGTCGCGAAACAAAAAATATTATCGGCAAAAGTGGATCGAAGTACTCCACTGTCTATTCAATAAATCAAAAAAACGCATTGTGATGAAACTGTTCAAAATATGTGTGATTTATCTGTCACTTGGTGATTTGTTTTTATTTCTCTTTATTATGGAGATCATTTCATATTCTGAACATGCAGTTTCTAAAGTCATATATAGATACTTATTTATGCATTCATATTCAACTTTCCGGTGTTTCTATGATACCAATGAAGGTTTTCTACATATTCAAATAGTACCTGTAAATGTACATGTATAACTACCGTTTGATATCCTTGCCTTGTGCAGAAAGTTGATTTTTTTAAGATTTAAAAGAAAAAAAAAGAAAATAAAAAAAGGATGGTGGTCGCCTGTAGAAACAAATCTGGATCGAAACCTTTTTTTCCATTTTTTTTTATGACAAACACCACAGCAACCAACAGTAGGAAATCGAAGGTTTGTCACCCAGCAATGTTTTCTATCTCAATACGAAACAATTCTTGATATTCTTGTTCTATTGTTTTTACTTAATATTGTTTAGTTCACAGATAATCAGACTGATTATTCAAATATCGCGTTTGCCTGTTTCACATTATTTTTGCATGACGACAACCTAAAACCTAAATTTTGATATCGAAAATTTCATTTTAAATACATATAAAAAAAAGAAATTTGTTTGTGCTGAAAATTCTTCTAGTGAATATGTTTTGCTATAAAAAGCAAACATATTATTTCAGAAAGACAGTCCTATAGATAAGTAAGATATCGAATTTCAGCTTGTCTGTAATTAGTGGACTCCGAATGTATTCTTATTTTTGAAGGATATTTGTGGCCCTGAACGACGTGAAAGACATCAGAAAATAGCGTCTGTGGAATAATTATGGAAAGTGAAGCAGATTCTTCCGTCAGCGATAATTTTAAATTCCCATCGTCTGATGTGACAAAGACTGAACCTCTCATGGACTGTCCAGAAGATGGAGCAGACTCACACTTGGTCCACCATCAACATCTCCATGCGGATCCCGTCATGTTTCCTCGAGATGTAAAAGACGAATCTACTACCCCAGTCTTGAATAACGCCATGGAAGAGCATCAAGGCTATCAGCAGTCGACTAATGTCCATATAAAACAGGAACCACCAGACGCTGATTGGAAATATCCTATACCCTTGTCATCGGTTAAAGCAGAGGATGGACAAATAGCAGCAATACATGAGAACCTATCACATACAGATGATGGAATCAAACTCGAGCAAACAAGTCTCCCAGACGGCATAGGCATGTGCACGAACACGACGATAGGAAAAATAACTGCGGGTCTTGATCACGTGAGTACGGTACTGGAAACTGTTGACCGATTCTGTCTTGTGTTTCAGATTCTATCTAGTAAGATACAATATACTACTACGCCGCAGCTTTTAGTTGATATAAATATGCATGTTATATACGTGCTACATGTCATTTATGTTAGTGAGATATGTTAGAGATTGGGAAAATAGAAATCTGGCGACTAAACAGCAGTCTAAGACGCAACTTTGGTATCTTAGTCGCGCTTTTATTGTAGCTGCTCCTGTGGCAAATACGAAGTAACCACATCGCCTCCTAGCCCGGCTTAAACGGAATTAGCTAAGCTAGCTCGGGAACTGTGTCGACAGATCAGCTCAGATAAGTTATTCATCTGATGTTAAGGATAATCATCGAGGTCGTGTACATGCAGCTCTGCAAATATGGACACAGAAATAAGCAATGGAAGGTGGCTGCTTACTGATTGTGGAATGTGGCGCCTTTGATTCAATAATTAGTATGCCATAACAGGAGTTAATATATTTCAATTAATTTTCTATGGTTAAAGTGTAATACTATTCGATTTTGCCAGGTATTTATCAGTTGTATTTTGAAAACACTACTTATAGAGAAATCAAAAGTATTCCATATCCATGTCTATAAATTGTTTAACACAACAGACCTTTGATTATAACCACTGCATTCAATTCACGTCATGAAAACTTAAATGATGTCATTTTTTTTTTCAGGTAGAAAATGTCAAATTTGAGAGAGAGAGAGAGTGTCCCTCTCCAGATATAAGCAACGCGAAGCCACCAGTTCCTGTTGCCTTGTATCGACGCCAAGCGGAGGCAATGACTTTCGCATGCAACCAAGATATGGCTGGGGAAAAATTGGAGAGTCCACTGCCTATTGAAACACACTGCCCTGTTACGCTTGGCGATGTGACGTATGCACATTGGCCTACTGGGGATAAGGCATATTGCAAATATGGGAGCACCAGCGAACCCACACGTGATAATCATGTGAGACAAATCGATGAAAAAACATTCAGGTGTACTTTCTGTGATTATAGATCTGTCTGTAACAGCAATCTTGTTAGACATATGAAAACACACAGGTGCGGAAAGCCTTTTGCGTGTTCTCTGTGTGATTATAGATCTGTCAGTAACAGCAATCTTGTTACACACATGAGAACACACACTGGTGAGAAGCCTTTTAGCTGTTCTGTGTGTGATTATAGATCTGCCTGTAACAGCGATCTTGTTAGACATATGAGAACACACACTGGTGAAAAGCCTTTTAGGTGTTCTATGTGTAATTATAGATCTGTCCGTAACAGCAGTCTTGTTACACATATGAGAACACACACTGGTGAAAAGCCTGTTATGTGTCCTATGTGTAATTATAGATCTGTCCGTAACAGCAGTCTTGTTACACATATGAGAACACACACTGGTGAAAAGCCTTTTAGGTGTTTTATGTGTGATTATAGATCTGTCCGTAACAGCAGTCTTGTTACACATATGAGAACACACACTGATGAAAAGCCTTTTAGGTGTTCTATGTGTGATTATAGATCTGTCAGTAACAAAAATCTTGTTACACATATGAGAACACACACTGGTGAAAAGCCTTTTAGGTGTTCTATGTGTGATTATAGATCTGTCCGTAACAGCAGTCTTGTTACACATATGAGAACACACACTGATGAAAAGCCTTTTAGGTGTTCTATGTGTGATTATAGATCTGTCTGTAACAGCCATCTTGTTAGACATATGAGAACACACACTGGTGAAAAACCTTTTAGATATTCTACGTGTAATTATCTGAGAACACACACTGGTAAAAAGCATTTCAAGTGCTCTGTATGTGATTATAGATCTCCAAGTTGCAGTAATCTTGTTTCGCACAGGCTCATACTGGTGAGACACCCTTTAAGTGTTCTCTTTGAAATTATAGAACCTGTTGGAATAGTAGTCTCGTTAATCATATGAGAACACACGCTGGCATGAAGCCATTTGAATATTCTCTGTGTGATTACAGATCCAACCGGAATAGTTCTATCGTTAGACATATGCAAACACATACTGGTGAAAAGCCATTCAAGTGTTCTTTGTGTGATCATAGATCCACCAGTAACAGTGATCTTGTTTCGCATATGAAAGTACACGCTTGTGAAAAGCCTTTCGGGTGTTCCTTTTGCAATTACAAATGTACCCAAAGAAGTAATCTTGTTAGGCATATGAGAAAACACTCAAAACATTAAAAAGAGTATGAGACAGCAAAATGTGTTACTCTCAATACAGCTAATGTATACATGTATAGCATGTTATTCAAAAATATGATATCTTCTATACCCGGCTCTATTAGGTTTAATAGCCCAAACGAATGACATTACCCAAACACACATCTGTGTCATCATGCCCAACTTTTGAGGAAAAGTGACTGGTGCTCGCTAATTGGAGGAAACTGAAAATGACTGTCGGTGTCTACAACAAGCTAAGTATTTACTCATTTATTATGGAGAAAATTGCAACCGTCCACAGTCTGTGCTCCATGGAGGAAATTATTTCGTCCAATGGTAAATCAGCGAAAATTTGCCCAATACTACACACAAAGGACTGTCCCATGTTCTTGCAAAAAGTAATTTGATCAGAAGAGATCGAGACGACGAAAAGTGGAATGCTGTTTTCGTAGTATAGCTCAAGAAGATAATTCAGGAAAACCAGGTCAGCTACTGTCGATCAGAGATCCATAAAGAAACGCATGAAACATTGCGAGCTTATGTCCTTGATTCTAATCTTCATTTTCGCTTCACGCTTTTGGCGTATAATTTCGATAATTTACAGTCTCAGTCTTCAGGATAAGTTGAGATCAATGTCGATTTATTATTACACCCGAACAACGTTATAACCAATGTCAAATATCCATTCTTCCGGAGCCCTAATTGACTTCCTTGAAATTTGATTTGTAAATGACAGACCGGCTGTATACTGAACAACATAGACTTCTGGACTTTGCACTGATGACGAGTGTCCATTTCTTTCATTCGTCGTTCAATCTTTTGTTGGAATCAGTTCGTTGATTCGCTAATATGGCGCCGGATTTTTAATGAATCCACCTATGAAACGCACTGGTGAAAAGCCTTCCAAATATCAATGATATTTGATCTGGTCAGTGATCTGTCATCTTGATAACAGTTATACATATGATAAAACACCCCGGTGGGACAATTCAAATGTAGAAACATACGTGACTACAGCTCCGCACGTAACAGCATCCTAGATATGCATATATAGAGCACACACTGGGTAAAAAAAAACTTCATCAGCCTGGTTAACACACACTGGGGGAAACCCCATTTAATGGCGATTGCAGCAATTATCAACCTGGGAGATAAAATCCCCAAAATGAAATGTCAGGAATAAAATTTACCCTAGTAAAATCTGTTTAGTAAGCATCATCCAAAATTGATGCTTAGCAATTTTGGTCGTTTTCTTGCATACAATTTGAAAAGGGGATATGTGCTCATCATTTGGGCATTTGCTCAAAGTGAATACTCTTATGTATCACCGACAAACTTCTTCGCCGACGTCGTCTCAAACGTCCATATGTATGATACCGTTGCAGATTGTCAAGATAAATTTGCTTTCCTATGTAGCCAGGTCTGAGGAATTCGCGTAGTTTTGTTTGTACTTGATCACAAGATCATCATTATCAACATTGCAAACATCAGCTGTAGTCATCAACATTGTAAACATCAGCTGTAGTCATCAACATTGCAAACATCAGCTGTAGTCATCAACATTGTAAATCCTTCTGGCGTATGTTTCGATTGCGCTTGTTCGATTTGCGTGAAAGGATATGTGACGACAATACGGCAGAAACTCCCTGTGTGTGTTTGTAATGAAGTTGATTTTTTCTTTCCAATCAAAAACCTGCCAAATAATTTTTTTCTAGATGTTTACATACTGAAATATCAGCCTCGAAAAAAATGCGCTGCTCCGTTGTATAAAACTTGAGATATGATTGATCAAAATGTGTTCCCCCGCCTGATTTGGTACTTTTGAGGCTTTTACAGTGAGTATTTTCTCTGATAGCAAAAATATGACACCTCAAACCAAAATAAGTTTGTCACACAATATATTAGGAAGTTTGTTTATTGAAAAGAGGCACGAATGGTTTTGGTTTGAGGTGTCATATCCTTGCTATAAGAGAAACCGCTTCATGAAAATGCCCAGAAATACCAAAATAAGCCCGGGAGCACATATTGGTCAATCATAGCTCCATTGTTATGCAAGTGAACATCTCAGGGGTTTTTTTCGAAGGGGATATTTCAGTATGTAGACTTCAAGGAAAATCTTATTTGGTAGGTTTTGGTGTTGGAAAAAAAATCTGCTTTAATAACGTCACGCACAAAGGAGTTTTTCGCATGTGAACGTCACATATCCTTTGTGTATGATGAACTCGGAGGATAAACAAAGAGCTAAAAATGTCTTGGTATCGTTAGCTTAATTCTCAGGTCACGATTTGGCAGCAAAAAAAAACCTCATAAAAAGGAAAATTGACCCATTTGAATAGAGATAAGTTGCATATTAAAGTCTGTCCATTTTGGAGCTTGTCAAAAATCAATAATTAACTCTGCATATTTTTTGTTTTGTTTTGCAGCATGTAGAACAAACTGAACTCTACAAACTGAGTACGATTTCTCCATGATATCGATAATATATCAGGCTTGAAATAACTTTGTAATGTCCTCCTTAAAAACGTAGGTATAGTTGTTTCATGTAACGGGTCTCCATTACATAGGGAGACGTCATAATGTACTCATGCCTACTGTCACACATATAATTGATGCGGTATAAAGTAATAAGAGGCGGTGTGTGAGAGAGTCGCTTATATCACATGCTCAGTGAAATTGCATGTCGCGCAATTTTACTTTTGTGCCAATGAATACGAATACATTATAATGTCTCCCTATGTGATTGAGCCCCGGTACACGAAACGACTGTACTGGTGTTTTATGTGGAGATAATTATAAAGTTATTTTAAGCGTGATATTGTATCTATATAATGGTGTTCATTTTGTAGAGATTAGTTAGTTCTACCCAACGCGAAAAAAAAAATATACAGAATTAACTACCCATTTTAAATTAAAACGGACAGACTATAGTCTATTCCTAGCTAATGAACATACGTATGATATGGATGGAGCTGTTATTTGTTTCCTTTTGAGATTCAGAATTTTAAAATATTCAGATAGATAACATGTAAGATAATATGCAATGGTTGATATTTGATTAAATCGTATAATTTTCTGTTCTCGGTTATATTGTAGTTACCAGCTGAACATGAATATTGTTGATGACATTTGCTGAGTTGGTCATCCAAGCCTTCTACTGCGTTGTGAAGATAATAACCGTCATTATCTTAAGTAGCTATGTTAATTGAGTACTCCACCTGACATAGTCTGGTATCTGCTTGTATCAATAAATGTTTGACTGTTTACTCTTTCATGGATAGTATTTCTCCAGTAGTGTCTGGTGTTCACCAGTAGTTGGCTATGCTCACGACTTAATCATCACTGTTCCAGCGAACTGTACCTGAATACTAAATTTAGTTCATAATACATAATACATGATAATCTTCGATATACTATTTGATAGTTATATTCATGATTAATGCAACTTTGGTTGGTTGGAAAAGTTCTGGGGTTTCTGGTGACTAAAATGAGTCATTTTAGGTAACGTCAAGTCGTATTATTATTTTACGTAAATTGGAAATTTGGTGATTTCGTCGGCAAAAAGCTGTATTTTGGAGTTGATAGGACCCCCAATCATAAATGTTTTGCTTGTGGTATTTTACCTCCGCTACTAATTTATCTTTTCCTCCACCGCCACGATCATTAAAAAGGCTCCAAAACATGTAAACTGTTTTGCTCAAACGTTGATTCCTTGCTATATAGTTTTGGAAAATTGCCTGACTATATTGTTGTTGCATGTATTCACCTGTGATCAGGACTACAATTGAGAGCATAGGTGAACCCATCGAAATGTTGTCTTTTCTTTCGCGTGGATTTTCTGAAAATTTGGTCATATTTATCATTGAGGATAGGCTACATATTGAAAGCATTGTTCTACAACTGGTGTCACAATTAGGGATTATTTGAGGAAACGTAGTTCGCATAATTCGTTGTCAATTGGAAATAATGCATGTAGTATGGTAATTTCATTAGTGGAATTTGTAACTTGTGATAAATAGGTATGCAGAAAATTATCAAAGTATTCTCCGGGTTGTAAGGTACTTCCCTTGCACACGAAAATTATCCTTTTAACGAACAATTTGCTCGATTATCATTGTCATATAAAACGTGAATACTTCTGTAACTATTTCAGATATTTTATTCAAACTTCTTTTCATCGATGCCTAGGTTTGGGCCATTTGGTCGACTATATTTTTGTTACATTAATTCACTCTTACATGCTAAGTTAATATTTTGTCTAGTCAAAGCTTTACTGTTTTTTTGTGTAAATAGTGCCTTGGCGTGTTGGATTTTTTTTAAATAATGGACCCAGTGCTCATACAGATTTTTCAATGTTTTTATTTATGGTTTTTCTCAAAAACTGCATGATAATTTAGTGAATAATAATTTTATGTGAAATAAAATAGCTTTTGTTTCTTGGCAGAAAAGCAGGAATTTTGAAGAAAAAGAATGGAAACATCACCTTTCGCGTACCCTACATGGTTGTCATTTCGAATTTACCCATGATACCCTGCTTGGGGGATTATACAAATAGGTTCAAAATTGCCCCAATTTGATAAACTACGAAGTTCTGGTGTGTCAGCTCTTCAGTTTTTCGTCGTTCTGGAGATAAGAGCGAAAAACAACGGGAGAGGCGGAAAGTACCATCCCCCCACCACACACTCACACCAAGCCATAAACCAGTCTTATCAACCAAATTTGCATTTGTTAATATTTTAAGTCCAGTGGTCGTATACATCGATGTTTACATATGTGAATTGTGATGTCAAATGTGATGTTTATGACAATGTTACGTCGACTCAGTTGACATATTGTTCTCTTGGAACAGAACTGATAGTGTTCACAGTTTAGGAACCTTGTCAGATAAGTTCAGTTTGCTAATTAATTCCATTTAATCACATTTACTTAACGATTTCACAGTTTTTAGGCATTCCACAGTTGACTGTTATAAAGATTAATTGTTCAAAAATTATAGAAAACTATGGTGTGTGCTAAGTGTCATGCGCATTACTTGGAACTGTGATAATATTGATATAGAACTAGGGGAATGAGATAATTCTTGTCTTAACCATCACCGTCACATCACTTGTGTTGCATTCGTGTTCTGTATTTCTCGGGGTTTCATGTATACGGGAAAGAATATTTAACAGAATACAAGTCATCGCCACCAACTGTCGTTATGTCTTTGTATGTTCCCACGTCACATTATCCTCAACCTACGTCCCAAGTTGCGCACCAACCTGCCAACGAAGTCAAATAGCTGACTTTAAAATGAGAGAGAAACTGTATGGAATGGTAAAGCCGCTGTCTCTCTATAACCAGAAACACTTCACGGTACGAATTTATACATACCGGTATCGCACGTGTCTATTATTTAAACCAACCTGTTCTTTATACAATGCAAGTCTCTTTTTTTTAACTTGAAAAGTGAAGAAGGATGTTTTCCGTCGCATTGGTGGACTGCATAAAATATGCAGAAACTGTGATCTACTTTTTCACTTTGAATTTCACACATAATTGAAAATTTTCTCTTATTCCAGATTACGATGAACTTATTCACGTTTTCAATTGAGTTCCAATTATCTAAAATTTCCCCAGCTCCTCCTTTTCCGCTGTCCATGGGCGACACCCATGATCGAGTCGCGACTAATCAAAGGTCCCTGAAATTTCCGCGGTCCGTGTTCATTACCTCAAATAGGTTGACGTTTTGGATAGCTGAAACGTTTACGGCGAGCAAATTCTATTCCGGGATTTGTGGAAGTATAGGGTCCAGACCACTATTAAAATTTACATTGGCGGCAATGTTAAAAGCTGCTAACGTAATTGCATCCCCCCGATTGATTAATTAAGTCTAGACTCCCATATTTCGGCAAGAAGTACCTTTATTCAAGTGCTACAACCGGACAGGCTTCTTGACGGGGGTCGCCCATCGAAATTCTGAGTTATGCGCGCTCGTACAAATTGCGTCACAATTTTGGCTTTTTTCTCTGCTTTCAGAAAGCGGTGCACTGGCAGCCAAATAGTCCCTCTCAGCAACTCCTTATTAGGCCTTGAGTTAAAATCAAACTCACAGTAGAACCAAACACATATCATACTCCAATCACCCACCACTTTCTCATGCATTCAATCTGAATCAGATCCTGACTTAGCCTTGAAGGCTTGGTATGCCATCTTCAATTCTATCATAGATCGCCATGCTCCAAAGAAAACTAGACGAATTAAGTACTACAAGCAGCCAGAATGGTTTAGTGCTGAGATTAATGATGCTAGGAAGAAAAGAGATTATTTCCATCGACGCAAAGATAAGGACAACTACCAACTTTGGAGAAACAAAACTAAAAGTCTCATTGAACTCTCAAAATCCAATCTCATAAAATCTGCTGTAGAAAATAAGACAAAACCGAAGGAACTTTGGAAAATGATTAATAAGCTCAGCGCTAAAAACTCTGGGGTAAATTATCCTACCAAGCTAGTAACCGATGATATAGAAATAACAAACACAACAGAAATTGCCAATACTTTGAATAACCACTTTATTGACACCATTAATGGTCTTCAAGAATCCAATAACCATGATTGCGATTTGACTGAACTCCGGGCGTACACTCAGTCTAAACTATCATCTGATACCAAGTTTCAGATCAAGTTTGCCTCATGTAATGAGATCTTAAATAGCCTCAAGCAGCTCAATGTCTCAAAGTCTACTGGCATGGATGATGTAGGTCCTTACCTCCTCAGGCTATCAGCAAACTACATCTCACCATCTTTGACTTACATCATCAACCAATCAATAGCAACTGGTATATTTCCACAGGAATTCAAAAAAGCGAGAATAATGCCAGTTCATAAAGCTGGCTGTAAAACATCTGACAATTATAGGCCAATCTCCATTCTATCGACCCTATCCAAAATCTTTGAGCGGCACATCTCAAATCAATTGAAAGATTTCCTTGATGGCAATAATCTTCTTCATCCGTCCCAGTCGGGTTTTCGGCCTAAACATTCGTGTCAAACTACACTAACCCAAATAACAGATGAATGGCTCTATCAGCTAGATGAAGGCAATGTTACAGCTTCTGTCTATATTGATCTTAAAAAAGCTTTTGACATGGTGGACCATGATATCCTCCTCCAGAAATTATCACTCTATCACTTTGATGATTCTGCATTGTCTTGGTTCGGTTCCTATTTGGGCCACCGTCAACAGAAAGTTTCTCTTGGGAAGACTTCTTCCAGACTACGTGATATACAATTTGGTGTTCCACAAGGATCCATCCTAGGTCCACTCTTATTCCTTATTTTCATCAATGATCTTCCATTACATGTTAAGGCCTCTAACTTGCAACTCTTTGCTGATGATACTACTATCCACACTTCTGCATCAAGCCTACTCTTAATTGAGAAGGTTCTAGATGAAGACTTAGGCCTAATCCAGCTTTGGTGTAAACAAAATAAAATGATCATAAACACATCCAAAACTAAATACATGACACTAGGGACTAAACAGCGACTTCTTTCTCTCGATGCTGTAAATACAGACCTTCACCTCGATGTTGATGGTTTTCAGGTTTCTAAGGTTGAAAATCATAAACTTTTGGGAGTGTGTATTGACGAAAATTTATCATGGGGTAAGCAGATTGATTCTGTGTGTTCTCGCATAGCTTCAAAATTATCTTTGCTCAATAGAATTAAGAAGCACTTGCCCAGGGAAACAAGAGTACTGTTTTTCAATGCTTATATCCAGCCACTCATGGATTACTGCTTAACTGTGTGGGGAAATGCTACGAAAGAAAATCTAAATCGTGTCTTACTCCTACAAAAACGTGCA
Organism: Hanleya hanleyi; assembly: GCA_036873755.1. Taxonomy (NCBI): domain Eukaryota; kingdom Metazoa; phylum Mollusca; class Polyplacophora; order Lepidopleurida; family Hanleyidae; genus Hanleya; species Hanleya hanleyi. Next base: position 88,334 of record JAVTVY010033874.1, on the reverse strand, counting down.
GCACGTATCATTCTTGATGTCTCCTTTGACACTCCAAGTGCAGATCTCTTCATTCAGTTGGGTTGGCTAAATATCCATGATCGGCTAAAACTACAAAAGGCAATCTTGATGTATAAAGTGGTTAACAAACTTGTCCCTGCCTACTTATATACCAATTTCAAATCCACTGAGGATATTTATTCTAGGTCTCTTCGTTCCACAGGAAACAATAATCTGTTTATACCAAGGCCATCTACAGAAAAATTCAAACGTTCGCTAATATATTCAGGTCCTATATTATGGAACTCCTTACCGCCAGCAGTGAAGGCCTCCTGCGACGTTAAATCCTTTAAAAAGAATATGTGTTCGTACCTCAAAACGGCTACGTAATTATAATTGGCCTGTACCGTAGCAAATATTTAGGGACTTGGGAGTTGTCTGCTCCTTATTCTGTAGCTTCAGCTGTCTGTGCTTCTTTATTAATTCTGTTATTATTGTAGATATATTTGTGCTTTGCACTTTCTGGTGCTTTCCTGTTGTTGTTTGAGGAACTCATGTAAGATTGGTTCGCCAAATGTCCTTCCTCGTTAAATAAAGTATTATTATTATTATTATTATTATTATATTATTATTATATTATTATTATTATATTATTATTATTATTATTAATTATTCCTCGCAACAGAGACTAGAAAAAATATTGAAAACAATTCACTTCTCTGGCAGAGGTTGCCTAAAGGGCTTAACGGATCGGCACTGTTTTTAATAGGGGTCTGGTACCTATACATGGCTTGCCAATGTTTACAATCGGGCTCCACTTCCGGTGTTGCGCGCGCAAACTTGGTTGCAGAAAGTTCTTGGTATGAAGGGAGACAACTCGATTAACATGCAAATTAATTGGCAGTGGCCTAAGATGGCTCACATTTATAGTCGTGATTTAGCGTTATATATCGGAGGAAATTTATGGATGCGATACATTAGACACAGAACTTATATTCATACATTGCATTAAAAAATATTCTTATGACATATGATCACTGAATTGACATTCTAGCAATCTTTAAACCTAGTCCTATAGGGCAGTGGGCACGGCCTACATTCCGCGAAAATATGACGGATACGCCGGAGATGGTAACCAACACTTGATAACTCTGCTTGTATCTCTTCGATATTTGATTCTGTTTAGTTATTTTTGAACCTGTACAGATACCCGTTTCAAAAATATATCTTTTGCTACACATTTCTTTCACCTCACGAGTAGTTTACCGTAAAAGATGCATGGTGTCGATTCGACGGGAATTTCTCGCGATACACCGACACAAAACGTTTCAATAACTTTCATTGAAAATGCATCCAAAAAATACAAATCTAAATAAATAGTTTTCATTTTGAGTATTATAGGATCATGAAAATATAAACGTTTTTGTATATTCTTCGTTCTTCTTGTAATATTTACAAGAAAAGTTAGCTTGTATTCGCTACGAATTTTCCGCGATATACCGACACCAGGTTTCAATACCGGTAATATGAAAACGCATCCATAAAATAAAAATCTAATTGCTTATTTTTCATTTCGAGTATTATAGGATCATGAAAATATAAATATTTTTGCTGTATCTTTAGCTGTTTTCTTGTAATATTTAACGAAAAAGATGGTGTCAATTCGCCAAGAATTTTCCGCGATACCTACACTTGGTATTGATAACTTTACTTGAAAAGGCTTCCGTAAAATAAAAATCTGAATGTATAAATTTCTTGTCTAGTATTATAGGATCATGAAATGAAATATCATTTCTGTTTCTTTAGCAGTTTCCTTGTAATATTAATGGAAAAATATGGTGCCGATTTGACGCGAATTTTTCGCGATATTCCCGACAGTATAGATTTTGATAACTTTCCTTTGCAAACGCATCCATAGAATGAAAACCTAAATACATATTTTCATCTCAGTATTATAGGATCATGAAAATATGAATGCCATGAATTATTTTCATAAATAATTATCATCATCTTCAGCTATTTCTTGCGATGTTTCCTTGTACACGCGTAACACGATTTGTCGAGGTCTTTCATATAAAAAGCTTAGATTGGGACCATATATATATCCGGAGGCTAAAATGACACCTAAGACCTTGATTCAAAACGATATTTGATGTATGTCACAGCTTATAAAAAGTGGCATTGCAACACTAGATCAAAGTGGCAAATGAACAGAAATGACATTTGGTCAGAACGGATAAGAAAGTATTGTGTTTTGTAAAAACAATGGTACCGTACCATTAGTACAAATTTTATTTCTAAATATATAGTCGAATTACCTTAGCCCCATAAAGAAGATAGGGTATCTTGTAATAATAAAGTTCAAATTCAAACTTAGTTCATAGGACATGAAATATGAAAATTTTACCCGGTAGCTCAATTAAACGTATCGGTATATGCCGTACTGAAAGCCTCAGTTTATTCACTGCTAAAATGTTTATTTGCTTACTATTTGTCATGAAAATATTATTATATACAAAAACCAATTTAACTTTTGTGACAAATTAATCGTATCCATAAATTTTGTTTCAATATATGACGCTAAACCACGACTATAAATGATAACCGTTTTGGACGACTGCCTATAAATCTGCATGTTAATCGAGTTGTCTCCCTTGAAACTTTCAATGTTTTGCCCTCAAGCCGATGCGCGCAGTCTGTTTACAATCAGCGATGACGTCGCAGGATTTTCATCTATAGGTACACGGTTCTGCTAACTCCTTGTTTTTTTCCAGCCTACAGTTAGCTCAAATCCGTAACAAAACTTCATTTTTATGATCTCATAGGTACGTATATACCGGTACACAGGTATGCAAGCTGTACATTGCGCTTGACAGAGATATGATTTTGCTTGGAAATGAACTCGTTTGTCCCTGTCCAATACTCTGATCTGTTATCAGTCATGCCGTGTGATCTCCCATGTGTCAGCGAGGTAGATAAACAACGTTGGAAACAAACCAGAAAATTACATTCACTCGTCCCAAATCCCCACTGTCGTAACATATGGTACCTGCGGGTTAGAATGCCACCAATATGCTTAGTTACAAACACTTACTTGCAATTCAACTGCGGCAGACAAGAAACAAGAAAATGAAGTGAGAGCTGAGAAGGCGACTGCTGAGTCGATTTTCTTCTTCCATCAAACGTGCTGGCTTCATACGAATCTTCTTTAAAGCGGTCCGTTCAATTTTGCTCGTGGGACCAAATATAGAATTTCGAGCAGGACAACTCGTTTACAATATTCTGCGCTCCACGAGACAGTGCCACACACTGTTCAAGCCCTCTTGGTCTCACGGGCAAAATTTGACGGGGTCGCTTTTACAGAAGTCTTATTTGTTGTCCGCATGTTCGAGTATAGCAAAAATTATTTGAATATGTTTTGCTATAAATAAGCAAACATGTTATTATCTGTTTCACATTATTATTGCATCAAGATAAACCTAAATTTTGAAATCGAAAATTCCATTTTAATTATAGAAGAAATGTATTTACGTTGAAACTTTTTCTCTTTATATCAAACATTATTTGAACATTTTTTTACATACAAACAGCAAAATATTATTTCAGAAAGACAGCCCTATATATGAGTATTATTTCGCCCGAAACGAATTTCAGCTTGTCTGTCACTGAAATCAGAATGTATTCCTCTTTTTGAAAGATATTTGTCGCCCTGATCGACGGGAAAGAGACGAATCCCAACATCAGAGAAGACCGTCTGTGGGATAAATCATGGAAAGTGAAGCATGTATAGCATGTTATTCAAAAATATGATATTTTCTATACCCGGCTCTATTAGGTTAGCCTAAGCGAATGACATTACCCAACTACACATTTGTGTCGTCATGCCCAACTTTTGAGGAAAAGTGACTGGTGCTCGCTAATTGGAGGAAATTGAAAATGACTGTCGGTGTGTAACAAGCTAGTATTTACTCATTTATTATGGAGAAAATTGCAAACGTCCACAGTCTGTGCTCCATGGAGGACATTATTTCGTCCAATGGTAAATCAACGAAAACAATTTGCCCAATACTACACACAAATGACTGTACCATGTTCTTGCAAAAACTAATTTGATCAGAAGAGATCGAAAAGACGAAAAGTGGAATGCTGTTTTCGTAGTATAGTTCAAAAAGATAATTCAAGAAAACTAGGTCAGCTACTGTCGATCAGAAATCCATCCAGAAATACAGGAAACATTGCGAGCTTATTTCCTTGATTCTAATCTTCATTATCTTTTCACGCTTTTGACGTATAATTTCGGTATTTTACAGTCTCGGTCTTCAGGATAAGTTGAGATCATTGTCGATTTATTATTACACCCGAACAAATCCTGACACATTTTTCCATCACGTTATAACCAATGTCAAATATCCATTCATCCTGAGCCCTAATAGTCTTCTTGAAATTGATTTGATCTATTCTATTCACTCACTTGAAATTTGATTTGTAAATGACAGGCTGTATACTGAACAACATAGACTTCTGGACTTTGCACTAATGACAAGTGTTCATTTCTTTAGTTTAGCGTTCAAACTTTTGTTAGAATCAGTTCGTTGATTGGCTAATATGGCGCCGGATTCCTAATGAATCCACCTATTAAATGCACTGGTGAAATTACAAGCGTCTAGTCCGTCATTCATAATCCAGCCGTCGTCCATTTAATTAGAGAATATCCGCGTCCATAATCCAAAGACCTATTTCATATTCCATATAACAGTATTAGCACCAAATTCAAAAAGACAATCATAGTATACATAAACATAGGCTTGTTTCCTGCAAGAGAGAAGCGGTCAACAGTTTTCAATGATGCCGGCAAGACATCATGATGTTCCAAAAATATCAAATCCGTATCGCTGATCAGTATTCTTAATCCATAATATTCGTTGTAAAGTCGTCATCTAAAGAATGATGTATCTCAGTCACGCTTTGATTGTGACTGTTCATATGAGTACCATGAGGATCTTGAAGTACATAGGTTCATACGGCCCCTAGCACCGGGTTAAGCGGAATTAGACACAAGTTACGAAACGTAGCGCCATAATCTTGCACGCTACGTTCGTATTTTCCTATCAGCATGCGATATGTATCGCCAAATTTGAGAAACTTTGAGTGGAGGCGCTTGGTGGAATAGCCCTGTTTTATAAGTTTCTGCAGCAATGTTTTGTGACGTTGGTTAAAATCATCACATTTAACACAGGATCTAGCAAATGCTACTAAGTGAGATATGTATGCGCCATATGCAGGTCCCACTGGAATATTACTATCCAAAGAGGGATAGTTTACGATGTCGAAATTGTAATCATCTCTTTTGTCATAAAGTCGACGAGAGAGAATGCCCGCTTCATTTTTATAGAGATAGAGATCTAAATAAGATGTGTCTGTAGGGCTATCTGTAGTTTCCTTCAAATCCAATGAAGGTGGATATATACCCTTCACTGCGTCATTTATATAGCGATTACCCACAGCGAGAAGATCGTCTATATAGCGTTTGGTGAATGAGAAGGAACGGGCTTTGAATGGATCGGTTTTTGAAAGCGCCTGCATATAGTCATATTCATAAGAGAACAGATACAGGTCAGCCAACAGGGGTGCACAATTAGTACCCATTGGAATACCTATATGCTGCTGATATATTGTGTTGCCAAATTTCACATAGATATTTTTAATGAGAAATTCAAGCAACTCTATAAAGAAAGAAACATCCCATGAATGATATCTCTTGTATGTAGTCGAGCTAAAGAATGCTTTATGATATTAGACCTGTCAGTGATCTGTCGTCTTGGTAACAATTATACATAAAACACCCCGGTGGAAACGATTGAAGTGTAGTATTTAATACGTGACTACAGCTCCGACCGTAGCAGCACCCTAGATATGCATATTAGAACACACACTTCATCAGCCTGGTTACACACACTGGGGGAAAACCCAATTAATGGCGATTGCCGCAATTATCAACCTGGGACATAAAAAACTCAAAATAAAATGTCCAGAATTAAATCTTTCCCATTAAAATCGCTGATGCCTCTGGTGTAGGAATACACTAGTTCCTGTTTTTAGTAAACAGCATCCGTAATTGATGCATAGCAATTTTCGTCGTGATATGGTTACTTTCGCTTTAGCTGAAAAAGGATATCTGCTCATCATTTGAACATTTCCACAAAGTGAATGGTCTTACGTATTACCGAGAAACGACTTCGCCTCCGCCATCTCAAACGTCCATATCTATGATACCTTTGCAGATTGTCTAGATAAAGGAGGTGTTCGCTAAAGATGTATATTTTTCCCTTCAGCGTCGCTGTCCGCTGCTCTATTGCCTCGCTCTGAGCAGGCCGGTATATTGTGACGTAATACTCAGGTATTCCCCAACTCTTTATCAGCCCAACGAGGCCAGTCTAATGGGAAGTTTTGGTTCATATTCTCATACAGTTACCATATATATTTTCATGAACGATTCAACTATTTACAAACAATAGTCAGTTATATTAATATATGCACCTACTCAAAAACTGACAACTCTCTGTCAAAAGTTCTGCGAACAATAAATACTGAAGTAACTGCAAAAAAAACATATTGGCACAAGCATGATCACTTGGGAAAGCATGCGTCACCACTTGTTGAGGATCATTTCCTCAATAAAAAGAGAATATGTTTAAGTTGCAAAACGGGACATCTACATCAACGGGAAAATGGGAAATGTATATAGCCATATTAGTGACGAAACATTGAAGAACAGCTGTAACTGCTGTGAATCAGGAATTTTCCATTTTTGGCCAAGCAGGCCTTCATATTGGAAATCTTTTACATTATAACTTTTCCGTTCATAGTTACAACTTTTATCTTCCCGTTGCCCTGCTCTATTGGATCGTCACAATATTCAACTATTGATCAAGTGCATGGTGTGACTGTGTGTGCGTACAACTCTATAGTCACGACTTATAATAACATAAGCGATTAATTGCTATAGCGGTTCGTTTTCTTTATTTCACGTCACTATTGCACTTTAAAATCCAAAATCAAGATGGAAAAAAAGATAAAAATGAAAACAAAAAAAATTATGACTTGGAGTTTCGAACCCAAAAGTTGACGTTCCTTTGATTTTTAGTCCAACACTCTAACCATTCAACCACGAAGCAGTTACAATTTTTGTTTGAAGTAATCATGTTCGGAATGGCGATGAACTCCACCCCTACAGAGCATTCCAATCGTTTTCATATATTTCTATATTAAGAAAATATGACACTTTTAACCAAAACGATTTTTCGGTATCATTTAGGATCAAACCCACCGAATATGGATATCTAAGACTCGTTTTGGTTAAAGGTGTCATATTTTGCATATGAAGGGAATTCCCTCTAGGAATAATACCAAAAATTGCAAAAACAAACAAATGCCTATTTTCTAAAACTCGTAATATTTTTTTGATAAATGCCTTGTCGGTGAAAAGTCAGAATACAGAAATTCAGTATTTTCTCTCTCAAGCTAATAACTTTTGAAGTAAACACGAGGAAATTATATTTTCGGTTTATAAACGCAACACACTAAGGAAAAAAATACAGTCAAACCGAACACTTCCTTTTCTTTGCTATCTAGCTAGGTCTGAGGAATTTATCAACATTATACTTATTTTTAAGAAGCTCAAGGGTAGACAAATAATCAAAATATACTATAGTGTATTCCAGGTTAATGAACACACGTATGATGTGGATGTAGCTGTTATTTATTTCCTTTTCGATCCAGAATTTAAAAATATTCAGATAGATAATGTGTAAGATAATACGTAATGGTTTGATATCTGATTAAATCGTATAATTATGTATTCTCGGTTACATTGTATGTATCAGCTGAACATGAATATAGTTTGAGACTTTTGCTGACTTGGTCATCCAAGTAAATCAAACCTATCCTTTTAATGAACAATTTGCTCCATTATCATCGTCAATTAAAATGTGAATACTTCTGTAATTATTTCAGATATTTTATTCAAAATTCCTTTCCACGATATAGGTTTGGGCCATTTCGCTGACTATACTTTTGTTGCATTAATTCACTCTAACATGCTAAGGTAATATTCTATTTAGTTGAAGCTTTACTTTTTCATGTAAATAGTGTCATGGCGTGTTGGATTTTCTTGACATAATGGATACATCGGTCATACGTGATAGACGGGGTACGGACAAATCCCCCCCCGGAAAAATTCCCCCGGGACAAACTCCCCCCGCCCCCCCCGGTGAAAGTCCCCCCGGTGAAATTCCCCCCTAGGACATTTTCCCCCTGGATAAATCCCCCCTGTATATTTTAACCTGGAGAAACCAGTGGATAAAGTGGAGATTCAAGAAATTGCCGTGTCTTCAAAAAGTCTTCAGGCCGTGTCTCACACAATTCGCTTCACATGAACTGTCTCATTATGGCATTGATGTGTTACCATCATCATAAATGTGCTACATGCATACCGAGTGTATTTGTCCTTTGTCCTTAACGACTATTCGTTATTCAAATAAAATCAAGATGAATTATTATATATATTCGCGTACTGTCTTACTGTCCACTGGTTTCTTTAGCAGAGGGGGGAATCCGGGAGGTGGGGGGTGGGGGATTAAATGAAAACAACATTTGTGTGTATGTCTGTACTGATATGTTGGACGGTAAGCCTGTCCTGGAGGTTTCCAAATTCCATTTGTAGAAGACCTTCTTTAGTTTACCACAGTATTGTGTATCAACCTGTTATTTAACTCTGAAGCACATGTTACAGGTTATCGATTGTTTAATCATTGTAATGTGCAACTGGTTCCCTAAGAAAATATGAAACACAGGCCTGGAGTTTGAGATATCACAGAAGAGAGTGTTTTGGGCTTGAAATAGAACAATGTTTGTCAATTGGAAAGTGGCTGATTTTAAGAGCGAAAATCCCTAAACAACTTGGTCAGACATAAATGTATTACAAGCTTAAGTTTCTTCCCATGTGATCCAAGCTAACCGCATTTATGTAAAGACTCCTTTTTGGCGTAATTGCCCTTTCTTGCCTGGGCGGTTTGGGGTGGGTCGCAGCCTTGGAGGGGGTGTGGGGGGGGGGGGAGACTCGGTCAGAATTTTGTAATTTGTTTTATTTATGTGTGGGGGGAGGGGGGTGCAAAAAAAAACTGCATGATAAATTAGTAAATAATGATCTTGTGTGAAATGAAATAGCTGTTTGTTGTTTTGTTTTGTTTTTGTCCGAAAAGCAGGAATTTTGAAGAAAAAGGATGGAAACACCACCTTTTGACATTCGCAACTTCTCGGGGATCTCCGGTTTGAGATGTTCCTCGAAGGCCATTGACGCCATATTGGACTAGAGCGTGGTGACGTCACGGGGATTATATCTTGCCAATACGTGGCGTGTGTACCATTTAAACTGATGGTTTTCTATTGAAACGTGCTTCGAATGAAAAGAATAAACAGTTTTTAGAATATCTGACGTAAATCAGAGACTCGCAGGGAAATATTTGCTGGTCGGGGATTAAGGCTTCCGCGAGAGTGATTGGGCTTCGAAGCCATGCGTATTAAACCGTTCCGGCGCGTCACATCTGGAGATTCATAGGAAATTCATGTTGTCGTCCCCCGAGCGTAGAATCGGTCCCCTTCGTAGATTTCCGCTCGGGAGTTCCGAATGCACCTTTTGAGTGCCCCACATGGTCGTCATCTTGAATTTACCCATGATCTTCTGCTTTGGGTGTTAGGCAAATAGGTTCAAAATCACCCCAATACGATAAACAGAAAAGTTCCGGAGTGTCAGCTCTTCAAGTTTTTGTCCTTCCGGTCCGGAGATAGGAGTAAAAAAAAAAAATAATTATATGCATAACAGAATACAAGTCATCGCCACCAATTGTTGTTATGTCATTGTATCTTCCCACGTCACTTTATCCTCAACCTACGCTCCAAGTTGCGCAACAACTTAACAAACTTGTCTAATATGTCCCCAGACCCACCTTTCCCGCTGTCGGCGGGCGACAACCATGATCTTACACCGACCACCCCTCTGTCAAAGCTCGCAGGTTATATTTCCGTCGTCCGTGTTCATTACCTGAAATAGGTTGAAGTTTTGGATAGCAGGAAACGTTTACCGCGAGCAAATATTTTAGACCGGAATTTGTTTTTCTAAGCTACAGTTAGCCCAAGGCCGTGGCTAAACTTCATTTTTTATGATCTGATAGGTACGTATACACACAGTGGGAGTAGTAAAGAATAGACGCCATGTACAGCCATAGTATTACCCGTGTGTGGAATGAGTCATGAATGAAACTTTCCTCAAATCCTCACAATTGCAACCGTTTATCCTCCCAGAATGACTCTTTACTCCTCCCAATATTGAATAGTTCAAAAACGGTTGCAATTGTGAGGATTTGAGGAAAATTTCATTCATGACTCATTCCACACATGGGTTACTATGGCGCCTATTCTTTACTACTCCCAAATGACACGTGGGGGCCGCTCTAGTCCAATATAATGTGACTGGAATACGTCCTCCTTTAATATGTTGTTGTCTACCATGTCCGTATCACAGTCACATAGGCTGCCATCTTGTTTCAAGAGGCAGGGCTTCGGACCTCGGAAATTGTCAAATTGTGACGCAATAATTAATTGACAGGATTACTGACCGGTTTGAATGTATCCGTGCAGCTCAGATTCACAAAATGGCACATTCCAGGCATCTATCGATCTCTCATTAATCCATAGGCAGCTAAATCTTGTCCGATCAGCGTAAAAGAATTAGGCGGCCTTCACTTTGGCACATGAAGGGAAGTGACGTAGGCACACACCGACACGTGTGAACGAATCATGTGATACTCTGAGATACGGGGTCTTCTCAAATTATCTGACTAACGTAAGTTTTGTGGTCGCTTTTTGGTAATTTTTTAAAGGTCCCTTTCTGTACACTCGCGTTTGTGTACACCATGTGACACGAGGGATCGTGCGATTACTTCCCATAATGCTTTAGGGTAAAGCCATATACGCCATTTTTGGACGGATTTTCGGCATGTGGCAGTTTGTTGTCTCCGTGGAACTTTACGTAGAGTGGCTCAGATGTGTGGGTGGTGTTATTTTGTGCCTTGAAACACGAGCAATTCATTTATACTGGTGAGTGTGCTTGTCAGTTCTTTATTTTCTCAAAATCTCCTATTTTTCAATGGTCGTTCTGGAGGAAGATTTCTGCACCTGCACTTGACTTCGTTACCAATGGGACTGTACAGCCCAATCGAACATCCGAATAATAAAAGAAAGGCTGTCAGTCACCCATTGTATTGGACTAGGGCCGCTCCTGTCAAAACAATCACGGATACGTATACCGGTACAACAAAGAGAAGGGAAAATACATTACCTGGCTTCCAATTCCTTCGAATTTGAGTATATTCAGAGAGATCAGGAGGGCGCGAATGTGATTTGACACTCCGAACAAGTACGACTGGTATTATTGCTATGCCAAACCCATATTCTGCTATTGTACAGATTTGTCATGACTACAGTACCTTTCTGTTTGGCATTTTCAGTCTCTCACACACACTTAAAACGCAAATGTTACATTTAACATCTGGAGGGTTGGAGGAGGGAAAGCATTTAGAAAGTGTTGTTTCACCACATTTAAGTGTTGGATGCAACAGCTTAAAATGTTTCATTTAACACTTAAAAGTGGTAAATGCAACACTTTCTGAATGCTTTCCCTCCTCCAACCCTCTGGATGTTCAATCTAACATTTGCGTTTTGAGAGTGCACAGTCATACATGTATGCGAATCGATGACTGGGCTCGGGTAGAGACCGGCCGGTATCAGTAACTTCTTAACGGCCTCAGTTATGCCCCTTTGTCGAGTGAACATCATGGATCTTTTACGGCAAGAAAAGCTGACAAAAACCTGTATATCAATGTCCCTTTGTCATTCGCCATTTTAAATTGACTGCTGGACGGGACAGTTTCTGGTATTTCATTGAAATTGCTTTTTCACATTTCTCTTTCAAATGGGCCGAATATGGCTATGTCTTCTATTTTTTTAGGTTTTCCAGGAAAGCACTTTTCAAAGGGATTACTGGGGTTCCAGGTTTATATTGCACCCCAACGTAATGACTTCGCCAACGTAGATTAAGGCGAGAAGTGGTTCCTGTCTCAACAATATCGGCGATGTCATTCCTTTTGTGAATCTCTCGACCTCATGTTTCTCTTTTTTTCTGATAAGAGATGTCATCGGGGTTGGGGGAAACCGATGTCGCGCGAAACTTAGGAAACTATATGGATGAGGACACTAACACCATCGGCAAAAGTGGGTCGAAGTACCCCACTGTCTATTCGATAACAAAACAAAGCATTGTTCGGAAATATTTGTGATTTACATGTATCTGTGACGGGATGATTCCTTTTGATCTTTTCTTTATTTTGGATATCATTTCAGGTACAATTATATGAAAATTATTTATGTGTTTCTATGATACCAATGAAGGTTTTGTACACACACCAATAGCACCTGTATAAAATGTACATGTATAACTATCCTTTGAATTCCTTGTTTTATGCAGAAAGCTGATTTTTCAAGATTTTGTAAAAAAAAAATCTTCATACGAAACAAATTCTTCTTGATATCTATTGTTTTTACTCAATATTGTTTAGTTTAAAGATAATCAGACTGATTATTCAAATATCGTGTTTGCCTGTTTTATTATTGCAGCAAGAAAACCTAAAACCCAAGTTTTGATATCGAAAATTTCATTTTAAATATATATAAAAAAAGATTCCTATTTACGCTGAAAATTCTTCTAGTGATATCAAACATTCTTTAAATATGTTTTGCTATAAAAGCAACATATTATTTCAGAAAGACAGTCCTATAGATAAGTAAGATATCGCCCGAAACGAATTTCAGCTTGTCTGTTAGTGGATTCAGAATGTATTCCTCTTTTTGAAGGATATTTGTGGCCCTGAACAACGTGAAAGATACTTATCCCAACATCAGAGAATACAGTCTGTGGAATAATTAAAGTTAAGCAGATTATTCCGCCAGCGATATGTTTAAATTTCCATCGTCTGGTGTAATAAAGACTGAACCTCTCATGGACTGTCCAGAAGATGGATCGGGCTCACATTTGGTTCGCCATGCGGATTCCGTCGTGACGCCTCAAAATATGAAGGACGAACCTACTACACCAGTCTTGAATAACGTCATGGAAGAGTATCAGCAGTCGGCAAAAGTTCACATAAAACAAGAACCACCAGACGCTGATTGGAAATATCCTACACCCTTGTGGTCGGTTAAAGCAGAGGATGGACAAATAGCAGCAATACATGAGAACCTATCACATACAGATGATGGAATCAAACTCGAGCAAACAAGTCTCCCAGACGGCATAGGCATGTGCACGAACACGACGATAGGAAAAATAACTGCGAGTCTTGATCACGTGAGTACAGTACTGGAGACTGTTGACTGATTCTCTCTTGTGTTTCATCTGAGATACAATATACTACTACACCGCAGCTTTCAGTTTATATACATACACATATTATATACGTGCTACAGGTCAGATAAGTTGTTGGGATATGTTAGAGGTGGAGGAAATTGACGTCTGGCGAACAAATAGCAGTCATCGGACAGGAAAGCATCTCTCTGCACCTCCCATTCAGCCTACATGTAGAATACGGAGGATACTAAGACGTAACCTTGGTATCTCAGTCGCGCTTTTATTGGAGCTGCTCATGTGGAAAATAGGAAGTAACCACATCTCTCATAACCCCGGCTTAAACGGAATTATCTAGGCTAGCTCGGGGACTGTGTCAACAGATCAGCTCAAAAAAGTAATTCATCTGATGTTGAGGATGATCAGTGCCGTCATGTAATGCAATACTTCGAATATGGATGCATAAATAATCAATGAAAGGTGGCTGCTTACTGATTGTCGAATGTGACGCCTTTGATTCACTAATTAGTATGCCATAACAGGAGTTAATATATTTCAAATAATTTTCTGTGTTGAGAGATGGCCTAATACGAGTCGATTTTGCCAGGTATTTATCAGTTGTATTTTGAAAACACTACTCGTAGAGAAATCAAAAGTATTCGATATCCATGACTATAAATTGTATAACTCATCTGATCTCTGACTATAAACACTTTATTCAGTTCACATCATCACAACTGATGTCATTGTTTTCTTTTTTCAGGTAGAAAGTGTCAAATTTGAAGGTTACGAGATAGAGTGTCCTACTCCAGATATAAGCAGCCTGAAGCCACCAGTTCCTGTTGCCTTGTGGGTCATTCTCACAGAAAGGCACAATTTCACTTGGGGAAATATGTCAAAATCAACATCACCAATGACTACAGAATTTGATTTCAACAGATTCCCCATTGACAAAACTCTTTATAATGCATACAATAAATGCAGACATTCCGAACAATAAACTTTTCGTAACACTTAACGGTGGAGTTGTCTTCATTAATGTCAGTGGTGTTACACAGGAATGATCAATATATTGGGCACTAAGAGAACAGAAATAGGAAGATATACACATGCTAGGCAATAGATTGCATGTAACTATGACTAATAATGAAAAAATATTGAAGTTAGGAAAACGTTTCTTTTTATTTTCCTAATTATGCTGCTTAGCTCACCAAAATCAGCCAATTGGACCGCATGTATCAACTATTCATGTAGATTCTGTATAATAAAACCTATTTATTCTTGATGCTGACTTTAAACTAATCGAGTTTGTTTCTTTTTCAAAATATGGGACAACTTAAACAAGTGTTTCTGAATTTCAAGACCATTATTTCATCCGTAACACCACTGACAATCCGGTAACACCACTGACCTCGTGTAACACGTACCACTGATTAATTTGTTCATAGACGCAAAAATGCAGTTGCAAGTGAAGAATATTTAGGGACAAAACAGGTATATGGAAAGCCTTCTGATAAAACTGCTTCTTCTTCTTCAAATAGTTATCTAACTGAAATGTAACACCAGTGACAACCCGGTAACACCAGTGACCTCGAGTAACACCATTGACCTCGTGTAACAACAGTGACCAATTTGTTCATAGAGGCAAAAATGTAGCCGTGAGTGAAAGCGATCTAGGGGCAAAACACGTATATGACCAGACTCCTTAACTTAGTATTATTTGGAAGAAAGGTAAATTCAAGTTGTACTGAAATTTGGTGCAAAATCATCATAATTGTCAATGGTGTTACCCTGAAAATAGTAACACCACTGACAGGTAACACCACTGACATTTTGGAAGGAATTCATCGTTGCTTCCTCGTATATTGTCGTGACGGTCCAAGAACAATGATTTTGTAATTCATGCGCACATTTCTTTGTTACCAGTTAATATTTTTACTCAGGAGCCACTACATGTTGATCCTGACACGTAACACCATTGACCGGTAATAAACGTACGCTGAAAATTTGGAGCTAGAAATGACTGAAATACTGAAAAGAGTTTCATAAAACACTTCTTATGGAATCTCAAGTTTACCCGCGCTTGGAAAAGAAGCCGCCTGGTGGCAAATCTTTGTTTCTAATTTAAGCGCTCGCTTTTTGGCTCCGATTTCAGTTACAGTAACACCAATGACCCGAAAACCAGTTACAGACCTTTGCCCATGCCATTTTCACAAGATAATCTGCCATTGTAAAAATATATATTCATATATTGAAAGAACAGATGCGGCTGGTTGCCAAAAAGGTAGAATAATATATAACAAAAGAATTTTTGGCAACTTTATCGTGGTATCAAGTAGGTCACTACAGCCAGTTACAGGTCTATTTTACCCAAAATTGAGGGTTCTGGTGAAAATTTACCTAAAAAAATCAATCGGGAGAGTGCTTGCAATGAGTTATTCGTACTCTACTAAATGAATACTACGAACAATCTGAATTTTTTCAGCCGTAAGACTGGTTAGAAGAAAATTTGGGTCGAGTGACACGAATTGCGCCTTTCCGTGAGAATGACCCTTGTATCGACGCCAAGTGGAGGGAATGACAATCACAGGTGACCAAAATATCGTTGCGGGAAAATTGGAGAGTCCACTACCTGTCGAAAAGCACTGCTCTTGTACACACGACGACGTGACATATGCATGTAGGCCTACTGGAGGAAAAGCATACCAGAAATATGGGAGCACTAACCAACCCACTCTTGATAAGCTTGTGAGAAAAATAAGCAGTGAAAAACCATTCAGGTGTAATCACTGTGATTATAGATCTGTATATATTAGCAGTCTTGTTAGACATATGAGAAGACACACTGATAAAAAGCCTTTTAAGTGTTCTCTGTGTGATTTCAGGTCCAATCAGAAAGGTTCTGTCGTTACACATATGAAAACACACACTGGTGAAAAGCCTTTTGAGTGCTCTCTGTGTGATTACAGGGCCAATCGGAATAGTTCTATTGTCAGACATATGAAAACACACACTGGTGAAAAGCCTTTTAAGTGTTCTCTGTGTGAGTACAGATCGTGTTGGAATGGTGGTATTGTTAGACATATGAAGACACACCCTCGTGAAAAGCTTTTCAAACGTTGTTTCTGTGATCATAGATCCGCCAGTAACAGTGCATATGAGAGTACACACTGATAAAAAGCCTTTCCAGTGTTCTCTTTGCAACTACAGATGTGCCAAAGGCAGTAATCTTGTTAGGCACACGAGAAAACACACAAAACATCAAATAAAAGAATGAGACTGCAAAATGTATTACTTTCATGCCACTTATATGCGGCTAATTTATGTAACATGTTATTTAAAAACACGATATCTTCTACATCCGTCTCTATTAGGCTAGCAAAAACGAATGACATTACCTAACTACACATTTGTGTAATCGTGCTCAACTATTGAGGAAAAGTGATTGGAGCTCGCTTATTATAGGAAACTGAAAATGACTGTCGGTGTGTACAACGAGCTAAATATTTTTTATGGAGAAAATTGTAACCGTCCACAGTCTGCTCCACGCAGGAAATTATTTTGTCCAATGGTAAATCAGCGAAAACAATTTGCCCAATGTTACACACAAGTGACTGTCTCATGTTTTTTAAAAACCTAATTCCTCACAAGAGATCGAAAATACGGAAAGTGGAACGCTCTTGTGGAGTATAGTTCAAATGATAATACTGGAAGACTAGGTCAGCTACTGGCGATTAGAGAGCCACACAGAAAGGCAGGAAACCTTGCAAGCTTCTTTCCTTGATTCTAATCTTCAATATCGTTTCACGCTTTTGAGGTATACTTTCGTTATTTTATAGTCTCGGTCTTTAGAATAGGTTAAAATCATTGTCGATTTACTATTACACCTGAACAAATCTTGACACATTTACCCATCAGGTTATATCAAATTTTAAATATCTATTCATCACGGAGCCCTAGTTTCCTTCGTTGAAATTTGATTTGTAAATGACACGAACATAGACTTCTGGACTTCGCACTAACGACAAGTGTTTATTTCTTTAATTCGTCGTTCAGACTTTTCTTAGAATCAGTCCGTTAATTAGATAATATGGCGCCCAATTCCTAATGAATCCACCTATTAAACGCACTGCTGAAAAGCCTTCCAAATGTTACTGATACTAGATCTGTAATGTGGTTCTTTATAGCAATTATACATTTGACAAAACACCCCGGCGGAAACAATTCAGGTGTAGTATCATACGTGACTACAGCTCAGTCCGTACTCTCTAAAATAATTAGATTGAAAATTCAATCTAGCAGATTGGAATTAGTGACCAATCTATTCGATTGAATATCCCTTCTATTAGATTACATTTTCTATCTACAACAGATTCATTTTATCATTTTCAATCTATTAGATTGAATATTTTCAAACCGATAAAAGATTGGTCACTAATTTCAATCTGATAGATTGAATTTCAATCTAATTATTTTAGAGACTAATAACATCCTAGACATGCATATTAGAACACACTTTGGGTAAAAAAACTTCCAGTGGATATTTCGCCAATCATAGGCGTTCCGAAACGCGTTTCCAAAATGCGTTCCAAAACGCGTTTCAAACGCAAGCTTCAATCATTTCGTTCACCAAGCGACACAATATTTGTCTTCCGGTACCAAGCGAAATTATTAGTCAGGCGCGCGATACCGAGCCGAAAAAAGCGTTTCGCTTGACCTTTACTCCATGCAGCTTTTGATCAACACTCAGTCGCCAAACCATTGTACAAATTAAATTGAGAAAAAAAAACAAAAAAAACCAGACCATATAGTATTCTCGCCCGATGAAGCAACCGTGGTGTGGACGGTAATTCTTATTTAACAACAGAGCAATATAACGCGTTCCAAAACGCGTTTCACACGCGTTCGTGAAACGCGTTTCAGGCGAAAGGAAACGAACGATAAATGAACATACCGATGATCAAACGCGTTTGTGAGGTATAAACGCGTTTTTTTGAAAAGCAAACGAAACGAATACAAAACGCCTCCAAGCGCTATTGAAACGCGTTTCAAACGCTAATAGAACGTTAACATACGCGAAAAGACGGACACCGAACGCCTTTACCCCTGTACATGATGACGTTTTCTATGAGATTGATCCCCGGTACATGAAACGACTGTACTGGAGTTTTGTA
This sequence comes from Hanleya hanleyi, assembly GCA_036873755.1. Classification (NCBI taxonomy): domain Eukaryota; kingdom Metazoa; phylum Mollusca; class Polyplacophora; order Lepidopleurida; family Hanleyidae; genus Hanleya; species Hanleya hanleyi. The sequence continues at coordinate 69,725 of JAVTVY010033874.1, read as the reverse complement.
TGAAAATAATTACAAAGTTAAATCAAGCGTGATATATTATAGATATCGCGGATTAATGGTGGTCATTTTGTAGAATTTAATTTGTTCTACACAATGCAAAAAAGGAAAATTTATGCCGATAGAACTATTTATTTTTAAAAAGCTCAATCAAAATAGACAGACTATAGTGTATTCCAGGTTAATGAATATAAGTATGATATGGATGGAGCTGTTATTTATTTCCTCTTCGATCCAGAATTCAAAAATTTTCAGATAGATAATGTGTAAGATAATATGCAACGGTTGATCTTTGATTAAATCGTATAATTATGTATTCTTGGTTACATTGTATGCATCAATTGAACATGAATATGGTTTATGACTTTTGCAGACTTGGTCGTCCAAGCTTTATACTGCGTTGTGAATATAATAACCGACATTGTGCAGGGACATGGTCAAAACTCACATGGTATGAAATCATAAGTAGCTATGTTAATTGAGTTCTCCACTTGGCATAGGCTGGTATCTGCTTGTGTCAATAAATATTCAATTGTTTACTGATCCAAGGATAGAATCACTCTGAGTCTCTAGTGTTGACCAGTATTATAGCTATGCTCACAATCTTCACTGTATTCCACTAAAATGTACATATGAACACTGAATTTAGTACATCATACATATATACATGATAATCTTGTATATACTACATGTATGTGATGGTTATATTAATGATTAATGCAACTTTGGTTGGTTGGAAAAGTTTTGGGGTTTTTGATGACTAAAATGAGTCATTTAAGGTAACGTCAAATCGTATTATCGTACCGTATTACGTAAATTGGAAATTATTGATTTCATCAGAGAAAAGCTATAGTTCGGGGTTGATAGGACTCCCAGTCTAGATATAATACTTTCCGCGCGGTAAGTTACCTCCGCTACTAGTTTACCTTTCCCTTCACCGCCATGGTCATTTAAAAGGCGTAAAAGGAAGATGATGATCTCCAACACATTTAAGCTGTTTTTCTCAAACGTTGATTCCCTTGCTTTCTAGTTTTGGAAAAGTGTCGGACTATACTGTTTTTGCATTTATTCACGTCTGATTTGTACTACAATGGGAAGCATATATAAACCCATCGAAACCTTTTCTTTTCTTTCGCGTGGGTTTTCTTGAAATTTGGTTATTTTTATCATTGAGGATAGGCTACAAACTGAAAGGATTATTCTACAACTGGTGTCACAATTAGGGGTCATTTGAAGAAACGTAGGGGTCAATTGGAAATAATAGTATGGTAATTTCATTTGCGAAAAGTTGTAACTTGTGTTAAATGGGTATGCAGAAAATAATCAATCTATTTCCCAGGACGTAAGGTATTGCAAACCAAGCGTATCATTTTAATGAACCATTTGCTCGATTATCGTCGTCATATAAAATGTGAATAGTTCTGTAATTATTTAAGTTATTTTATTCAAACTTCCTTTTCTCAATGTCTAGGTTTGAACCATTTGGCTGACTATATTTGTGTTACATTAAGAGAGTCGGTCAGAATTTTGTAATTTGTTTTATTAATTATGGGTTGTTTTTTTTCGCCAAAAAACTGCATGATAAATTTGTAAATAATAATATTGTGTGAAATGAAATAGCTGTTTGTTGGGGTTTTTTTTGTCAGAAAAGCAGGAATTTTGAAGAAAAAGGATGAAAACACCACCTTTTGAGTGCCCCACATGGTCGTCATCTTGAATTTATCCATGATCTTCAGCTTTGGGGGTTAGGCAAATAGGTTCAAAATCACCCCAATACGATAAACAGAAAAGTCCCGGAGTGTCGGCTCTTTACGTGTTTGTCCTTCCGGTCCGGAGATAGGAGTAAAAAAAACTAAAATAATAATAAATAAAAAAAACGACGGGAGCGGCGCAAAGTACCACCACCAATCAATCCCTTATGTTGCATTCTTGTTCTGTACTTATCCGGGCTTCATGTATACGGGCAATAATATATATCAGAATACAAGTCATCGCCACCAATTGTTGTTATGTCATTGTATCTTCCCACGTCACTTTATCCTCAACCTACGCTCCAAGTTGCGCAACAACTTAATAAATTTGTCTAATATGTCACCAGCCCCACCTTTCCCGCTGTCGGTGGGCGACAACCATGATCTTACACCGACCACCCCTCTTTCAAAGCTCCCAGGTTATATTTCCGTCGTCCGTGCTCATTACCTGAAATAGGTTGAAGGGCAATATCGTGTTTTAGCGCCCCAAGAATTTTGATCGATTAGTCTTGCCTGACGAATGCTCCGGCAGGTGACTACATTTGAAAAGCGCCTCCTGTGTAATGAATTAACGCCCCTTGTACTTCATTAAAATAAATGGAATAAAATAATAACAAAATCATCGGGTGCCTCCTTTTCAATAAGGAAGGCAAACGCTCTATATATACTCTTGTTATAGCGCCCCCAGACCAATTTTAACATTACAATCCAATGGGTGTTTGCGGGTCAGGGGCGCTAAAACAAGAGTATATATAGAGCGACGAAGGAACGCAAACGCTCTATATATACTCTTGTTATAGCGCCCCCAGACCAATTTTAACATTACAATCCAATGGGTGTTTGCGGGTCAGGGGCGCTAAAACAAGAGTATATATAGAGCGACGAAGGAACGCAAACGCTCTATATTTACTCTTGTTATAGCGCCCCCAGACCAATTTTAACATTACAATCCAATGGGTGTTTGCGGGTCAGGGGCGCTAAAACAAGAGTATATATAGAGCGACGAAGGAAGGGAAACGCTCTATATATACTCTTGTTATAGCGCCCCCAGACCAATTTTAACATTACAATCCAATGGGTGTTTGCGGGTCAGGGGCGCTATATTCACGAGTATTAATAAAGATGGAATAATGGTGTGGTTCAAATATTTCATAAATAATATATTTTTATTAATTTTATTACGTTGGGATTATGACAAAGAAAGAGAAACGGTGATCAATTTAGGGAATGAAATCATGTGTAACTTGCACCAAATTAGAAAATAATATTCATGAAATAATCAGGTATACGTCATCAATGTATACAATTTAGCCGTCCATGCGCAAAGGGCGTTTGTGGTAATATTACCATATCTATGCAGAGCACGAATTGAGAGCGCGCTTTCAGAGTATAATTCAGTTCGTCAACCTTTAATATATACTGCATGTAAAGCAATAAACAATTAAGTCATTGTAATTAATAAAACAGGAGACATTTAAGAATACATTGTTTTATTTTAACAATACCAACGTGAATGTAAAAGCGCGACAATATCATCGTGAGGTGTGTAGTCTGTCTTTTGTGGAGGATATCTCCTTTTCAAAGTAAGGTGTTTGATTAAAGCTTTTGGAATAAAGGTATTTTCATGCACTGTAGATACACAATAGAAGGACTATACAGGTGAACGAAAGCTCACCCGATTTGTAGCAACCTTGAATTGTTATACTAAATAGTCATTGTTCTCCAAAGTATAAAACAGTAGGATTAAAAACCCCAAATTCACAACTTTACTTAAAGACATACATAATGACCAATCGCAATTCTCAAATTAGAGACGTGGATTCTCATCCAAGATTTGATTGGTGAAGCGGATTTGTGGCCGCATGAAGTGCGAAAATTGTTCTGGACAAGACCACTACATAATTACAACAGATTTATTATAGCCACATTTGGATACGTGAACGGTTTAAACCCAGACATATTATTAGATTGGATTACGCTTCTTCGGTTAACTCAAGACTTAAATCATATAAGATATTTGTACAATTCTTACGAGAACGGCAGGTATGGCTCTCGTTACTTTTCGTACAACGTAGCGATGTCGGAGTGGCAGTGGGTGAATGGTGAAAAAAAACTTTGACCATATTAATACAAGGTGAGTGTTTTTTATTAAATTGCGATTGTAAATGGATCATTGAAAAGGATAATGCACCATGGGTGCGTGTGTGGTTGTGGGGGGGGGGGGGGGGGGCAGCGCGGATATTCCCTATTTGTCACATTTAAAATAAAAATATGCCTGCCCGAGAGGCTGGGACGTTGCAATGATTAACGTACTATATTTATAGCAAAGGTAGAACGTACATAAGGAAAACGGTTGTGCATTTCAATACAATTAAATTTAACGAGTTTACAATGAAGGATTATGTACATATTGAAAAGGGTTGTGCATTTCAATACAATTAAATTTAACGAGTTTACAATAAAGGATTATGTACATATTGAAAAGGGTTGTGCATTTCAATACAATTAAATTTAACGATTTTACAATAAAGGATTATGTACATATTGAAAAGGGTTGTGCATTTCAATACAATTAAATTTAACGAGTTTACAATAAAGGATTATGTACATATTGAAAAGGGTTGTGCAGCTTGTTTGAAATGTAGGCAGTCCAACTATCCCAGTAAGAGTTAGGTACATAATGAAAAGGGCTAGGAATGCATCATGGCCATTTATTGCAAAAGTTGTTAATCACCAAATTTTAATCACCAAATTGTTATTAAAGTCAAAAATTTTAAAAATGTTTTCGCCTAAATTCAGCAAACACATTTAATTTAACAAATGCACATACGGTGTGAAAAAATTATTTTTCATTTTATAACGATTTAATTTTAATTAACGATATAACAAATCAACAAATGTTTAGGCAAAAAATCATCAAATACATGGAATTTAACAAATGTAAGCACGATTATTATGAAATGTCATTTATGTTATTGTGAAAATGTTTAATTACTTACATGGCATCAATATGAAGAATCTAGGTTAACTAGTAAATTAACAAACATTTTAATTGTATAGATCAAGTGGAAATATTAAAATATATATATATTTTTTTTTCCTATAGATGTCTTCAAAGGGAACACGGGGCAACTTCCGACAAAGGATTAAAGAGGTGAACAACATAACAATAGCAAGCTTTACGAATCCATGGACATTCTACCATCTTTTTACCAGTCCCCCTGCAATTTTACATGAATGGATGAGGACACACGGTGTATTAGCCAAGGATTTCACATGTCTGAAATGCGGATCGGCTTGTAAAGAAAGACAGAAAAAGAGTTCAATAGATGGAGTAGCCTGGCGATGCGAAAGCAATAAAGACCACGAGTTTTCTATACGAAGGAACAGTTGGTTTGAAAAATCACATTATACTTTCCCGGATATTTTTGAATTCATGAGATGTTACATTGATGATCAGTCATTAAATAAATGTGCCTCAAATGCCGGCCTGGATTACAAACGTTCCGCAGTAGACTGGGCATCCTTCATGCGGGAACTTTTCAAAGAACATTTCTGTCGAACAGTTCTGGATATGAAATTTAGTGGCGAGATCGAAATAGATGAATCTCAATTCGGAAGAAAAGTAAAACATCACCGGGGTGCTCCCAAAACCAAGAGAAAAATTTGGGTATTTGGCCTTGTTGAGCGATTGAGCAATAGAGTTATCTTGTACCCAGTCAACAAGAGGGATAAAAGAACATTAACCCGCATTATTACAAGACACGTAGAGATCGGATCAACTATTTACTCGGATGGTTGGACTGCCTACTGCCACTTGAACGCTTTAGGCTACAAACATTTTACAGTCATACACAAAGATGCCTTCACCAAGAAATATATAAATACTGAAACTAATGAAGAGGTAACAGTCCATACAAACCGAATAGAGGGGGCATGGAAGCATGCAAAATCACACTTTGTGAAGATTAATGGGACTACCATTAAAAACTTTGAGGGTCATCTATGTGAAGTGATGTACAGAAACCATGTATGTAGACAGAATAGATTCGAAGCATTCTTTAGTCTTCTAAGGAGTGTCTTTACTTTGGATAGCCCAGCCCAATACCGTTACACAGTCCCACTTTTTGACACCTGGACTTTGGACACCGATATGGAAGATATCAACCAGGCAATATACTGGGACGATACAGAATTACAAACAGCAGATACTGTGATGGACTCTCAGTCAGTTCCAGAGCCCCGTCCAGCTCCTGTGGGTAATGAGCTTATTTGTTTTCCCACAGGACACAGTCCTCTTTTACTGGATGGTGTCGTTCCACGAAATGTTACAACGCGGCGAAATCGAAAAAGGCCTGCTGAAACCATTCCAAACCCCCAGTTCGTGGTTTATGCGGAAGTAGAAGGAGCATCATCCGTATCTGGTGACAGCGTCCATGCCCATTCGACCGTCCTTCCCATCGTTGATGTCCTTAATCCACATGTCACAACACGGCGAAGAATTCAACGGCCTGCTAACTGCGAGTGTGTGGTAGTTTCTCAACCAGAAACGTCTCTGGAGCCTGTGGGTCCGCGTTCGTCGGCAACACTCAAGAACCCTAAAACAAATTATAAAGAATATTTTGGGGGTTTTGTTTTCTCCTCATCTGACGACGATTTTGTGTCTTAGGTTGTTCAATTTCGTATTGTAAATATTATTATAAAATTATGTGATTTTCATTTGGGGGGGGGGGGGCTGCCCGTGCAAGAGGATGGTTGATGAGCACTGCATAATGTTTGTTACTAGCTTTCTACTGCTGAGTCTTAGGCGTTTTTTGCAGGGGGAATACTCATTCGTGGTGGTGCCATATTTGCTCTATTTACAATTTGCAATTATGTTTGTAATTATGTTTGTATCTAAATATTGTGGGGTAGACAATGGTGTGTATATACTTAGAGGCAGGACCGAATTTAAATTATTTAAATATCTCCATCGACAATGTATTAAAATTTAATTGTATAACTATTGTAACATAAATATATTAACGAGGGTGCTGGAGGATTATGTACATATTGAAAAGGGTTGTGCAGCTTGTTTTAATATTAGTAAACTGGTGTTCGTGGAAGGGTCTGTACATACATAATGGGCATGGCGGAGTTATACAGGACTTCCATTTCCATACTTTATTGAGCACATTTGTAACATTTCAATGTTAAATTATAGTTGTATATATGTATATATTAACAAGGTAAATGGCCGGTCTGGGGTGGGGGATGTACATTATGAAAGAGGGGCAATTACGAGGAATTGATATATTTCACAGGTAAATAACATTCGCCCTAAAGTATAGATATATCAAAATTTGTACTCACCGGTTATTAGTACACTCTCCTAATTGTTTGGCCTCCATGTAGTGTAGGCCTACCGACACGGCAGTGGAGGATCGTGGTATCCTCAATTGTAAAATACATTGAACTATAAAGAATTAAATAAATTGTTGTTCCATAACGTTCCTCTTATTGCCTTTTTCCAAAGTTCATCTTTTAACATCGATATATTACATCGTATACAGAATCGTGTGTAGAGCCAGTGTTTTTAGACCATTTTAAAATGTTAGTCGACACGCGTTCAGTGCTGTACACACGACCCTGCACCATGGAATTAACGCCGGGGAATGCGTGGCTGACACAGGCCTACGGTTTAAATACCCACACACAAGACAATATTTCCCGCTGCACTAACAAGGTGTGCGCGAGAGGCTAACTGGATTGCTTTGTTATGCAAATGTTGTTAACGGCTGGGCTTTGAATGACAACATTTATTCATACACTCTCATCGCATGTGTAAATACTACGCCCAATCAAAGTCCGATTAACACAGCTTTGTGTGGCCATGACCGTACACCCGTTTTAAATATTCTAAATCAATTAACAAATATTCTTGTGTTCATTTTAATTGGTTTATATAATAATGAACATACCAAATAATGAATTCAATAGTTATTGTTATAATGAATTATATCAATTATGTAAATAATTACATAAATTATTTAATAATTTTTAAAAAAATGTCACTATTTAAAATTAAATATATTTCAAACATTGAAATAATATTTTCATATTTAATTCAATAATTCAATAATTAATTCAAAAATTAATTCAATAATTAATTCAATAATTAATTCAATAATATATTTAATAAACCTTTCATACATTAATAAAAGAGTTGGCATTCATCAACACATTTATTATAATGTGTCGTCTATAAACATTGACATTTCATAAATAGCGACCCAATATGAAAATAAATGACATCTGTATTGCGTTCACTCCTGCATAAATGCAATCCCTTTTATTAATGACAAAATATTCACCAAATAAATTATTTTGAATAATGTTTATAAAATCATAGTAATATTTCAAATAGTCCAATAATAAAAATTTCGAAAATTAATTCAATAATTCAATATTTAATTCAATAATTAATTCAATAATTAATTCCATAATTAATTACATAATTAATTCAATAATTCAATTATTAAATCGTTCATACATTAATATTATATTACCATATATAATTTGCATTCCGCAAAACATTTATCATCATATGGCGTATACAAACAATTACATTTATGAAATAGCGCCCAAAATAGCAAAAATTGACATATCTTTTGCGTATACCCCTAAACAATTCCATGCCCCTTTTACTTAAGAATAACTCTCCCCAAAAGAAATCCCTTTTGAAGAATCGTTTTTAGTTCGTGTTGAGGGATTTATTAAAATAAATATTATATGAATTTTTGTTTATATTTATTACTTCGTCGCTCTATATATACTCTTGTTATAGCGCCCCCAACACCCAAACGCCCATTGGTTGGTAATGTTAAAATGTGTCCGGGGGCGCTATAACACGAGTATATATAGAGCGACGATTACTCAAATGAAACAATTCATTGGTCAGGCAAGACTAATCGATCAAAATTGTTGGGGCGCTAAAACACGATATTGCCTGCTAATATCACTAGTAAAAACCTCAACCTTTAATAATATGCTGAGAAAAGTTGCCGAAATGTCACAGATAATCGTCGGCAACTACAAAAATCTACAGCTTGGTAATAACCCTTAAAATGATAGGTTTATATGTTAAACAAATGTTAAAAAATAATAATGTGAAAATCTTTAATTTGTTGCTCAAATCTACACCTGCTATTGTGTTGCCCATAATCCTCCATTGAGATCCTGCTGTAGACTAAAAATTCTCACCCTCTGGAGCCTCAGCCAATAGGTTACACTGCGCCTGACCCAAACGCACTTCCCCAAATCCTTTTTACCTGCGGCACGCAGGTCTACGGGAGGCTCTCGTTGTTCTTGTGACTTTTTGAAATACGCATGCGCCAAGACAGTGAGATCTCTGCCACATTTTTCTACCCCCGATGTTTCATGACAACCCTGCCTTCAGGCACTTGATTTGCATTTGCTACTTCTCACTGGAATGAGTTATTACTTCGCTGATTTTCGTTCAAACAGTGCTTGATCCGGTCCGGTGAGTTGTCAATTTATCTTAAGTCACCAAAACTATTTCAATTCTGGCCTACCATGCAACCCAGTTCTAGTCAGTTTCACTGAGCAGTATACACGTTACAATATCCTCGAAATTGCTTGTATACCAAGGACGATAAACCACAGCCTTGTCCATGTTGTCAGCGGTTCAACTAGTATACATACAGTTCATAGACGACTATGAATTATTGCTTCGTTGGTTTCCGTTCAGACTTTAATTCTCTTAAAACTTTCGCCGAATAAAGATGTTTAACTCATGGAAATGACAACTTGGTATGATGTTTAACTTTAGCCCCCAAGCAATTCGCATATATGGAAATATGTTTTTGAAAGGAAGAATAATTTAACCCTCTCTGGGAATGGAAACAATGACCTGCCAATCCCTGGAGTTGCACTTACTGTCTTAGCTATACCGAATCATTGATAATACTCAAAACTGACTTTATGCAGAAAATGACTATTTAGTATTTAATGAGTTAGACAACCCTGTTCACGAACAATACATCATAGTTGTGCAGTTATATAGTACATTTTCGGTTACAAGCATGAAATTTGGCACATAGCTATTTTGAATGATCCTCGTTCGGAGCACAGTCTCTCTATCATCATTCTCGCAAGCCAGGGCCTTGCTTCGCTGGTATTGATGTTCCCATCCTCTTCGGCACATAGAATCCCTTTAGATTAAGCATTAATCACTCCTGTAAATTCAATATTTATTTGTATCAGCAGACAATGGGAGAAACGTTTCATATTGCATTTGACATCATTCTGTCAAGCCAGAGCCCATTTCTGCTAGAATTTACTGGTTCTACACTTCACAATGTACGTTACTTTGTCAATCAGTTTTACGAATGGAATTACGTCATATATTAACAGATACTGACCATAAATGCCATCTATTTGACCTCATTCTCAAAAGCTACATGTAGGGCCTTGATTTCCTGGAGGGGTTTTGAGTTTGATTTTAATAATTAGATACCTTTCATATTGATTTTAACTTGGCGGTCAATAAAAGATAATAACGAGAATTCGACATTATTCTCTCACACACAGACCTTGTTTAGTGAACTAGCCCTGAAATTTCTCACTTAAATCAACTTCGGAATGACTTCGTGACAAACATCCACGAAGTGAGTAGGAGGAGATATTCAAAGATACTGAAATGTTTCTCATTTGTAGAATTTGATTTTTTTTAAAGAAATTAATAAAATCAGCAACCTTCGAAAAGGCTTGGCCAAACATGTCAGATGAGATGATATTTCCTAAGAATGAAATAGTTAATCATTTATATAGAAGGAGCAAACCATGTCTTGGTATTGACTTGCTGCGTGGGAAAGAGTGCCAAGGTATTTAGAATGCAGATGACATAACGCACCTTAATTTGATTAGTGAAAAGTGTCATTATACCTCTTGAAATGTTCGATAAAGCCTAAAAACCCCATTTCATAGTTTCACAGATCAAAGTGATAGATCTGATACAAAATTAACTTTGAAGGAGATATAAATTTTCCATTTTGCTCAGCAAAGTAAGCGAGAAGGGAGACTGAAGAGCGTAGATCTTTGCGTTATGATTAAATCCTTGAAATTTAATTGGATTTCCACATATTTGAAAGCCTTTTTGATTTGCAAAAATCAACGACTGAACCGAATGTTTTGAAACTTGGCATACACGATACTTGTACCAAGACATTGCTAAAGTGATCATTGTGACTTCGTCTGTCAATTCAGAATAGACGGCATGGATCAGTCAATATTTTGAATGGAGAAAGTGAATATATATATATATATATGGTATCAGTCCTAGTACGCAATTCCTACAATTGTGAGCTAGAAGTTGTAAATGACTTCCCTTGGCATGAATAAACTGGCAGATGGCGCTTTTTTTTCTACAACTACCACTACCTCCGCTGACAGGTCTTTCACTGTATTATTGCCACTGCCACAGGTTTGGACTACAGTGTAGTCATGTTTATTTCTCAAATCTTCACCTGTCATCACTTAAGCCATAATTCCTCCATTTGGAGATCTACTGCAAACAAAATTATCTCCCCTGATCGCTGCGTCGATCGTCCGCCAGGTGGCGTGCTCTCCGCGCATGTCCATTACTCTTTTTCCTTTGCAGTCTTGGTTACAAGACCTGTTTTTGAAGAGCTCCTGTAAACAGTAACTTTTGGCTTATTATAGACGCACCCTAGGGTTATTTTTTTGGTCAAGTAAGTCAGTATGGCTAACGTAGTCACCCAAACTATCAAGAATAGTAAGAGATGTGAATCATGTCGTCAGTTTTGGCCCGTAAAGGACTCACATTCTTTTTGTTTTAAATGCAGGGCACAGATATGCTACAGGCTAACTACCTGTGCCGAATGTATAGGCTGGGACGACTCTACCTGGGTGAACTACGCTACAGCGAGACGTAGTCAACTACTGAGGGCAGCCGGCGATCAAAAGAAAGGACCTACTGAGAAAGCAGAAGCTAACCAGGCCCTTATCTACGACCTATCGCTAAATGAGGACTCAACTTTAGCGACAACGGCAAGCCCATATATACAGCCCAGTGGCACAGTCTTACAGTCGACGGTACCTTCAAAGGACAAAGTGCAGACCAGTCAAGCCCAAGCCACGGCGATACGGATTACTGCGACTGCACCGACAAAACTGATGACACGGACTCTACTAGACAGCCCCGTCACAGACACGGATCAAGCCGAGTCCTCGGATATCAACTCCCGTTCATCCAAGTCTCCACAACCCAAGGAAGAACAGTCTTCTAACAGGGACCCGTTCAAGAAACGCCGTACCCCGGAGACACAGACGGACACGGCGGAGAAGGCAGTCCGGCTATCAAGACCACGGACTCCATCACCACAGCGGGACCCCGGCACAAGCACAGCTCACCGGGATCACGGCACAGAAAAGTCACGGCCCTATACGGAACGCCGGGAGTCGGACAAGCCAAGGGCCTACAGAGAGCACCGGGACTCCAACACATCACGGCCCTATCCAGAGAGCCGTACAACGGCACCTCGGAAAGAAACTACAGTCCGGAGCCGTACCCCGGAGCGGGAGACAACACGGACCTATCCAGCACGCCGAGAATCTACATCTGACAAGTCACGGACTCAAGCAGAACGGACTTATACAGATCACCGGGACTCCACATCCAAGAGGACACGGACTTATGAGGAACGGACTCAGCCAGAACGCCGTGAGCCGGCCTCTACTTCAGCTTGGACCCGCACAACGGAGCCGTACCCCGGTACTACGGCAAGCAGATCTCGTAGACGAAGTCGTACACCATTACAACGCCGAGATTCCTATCCTGAACGTCATCATCGGGAGAAAGACCGTCCTAGACGTCGGACCCCTTCACCCAGTCCAGCCTACCGGAGTCGTCACTACAGGGACCATACTCCGGAGCGACCTTACACCAGACGAGGGAGAAGCCGTTCACCGGTTTCCCGTCAACAAGCACGACGCACAGATGGCAAGGAGCGGACGTCCACCCACCATCACCGTAGCCCGGAGCATCAGGATAGACCGGAGCATCGGGATAAAGGGAAGTCCAGAGATGAACAAGAACCCGTGGATCACCACTCCACTGCACCCAAGGAACAGACTTCTGCTCCATGGATACCTTCCACGGCAAGCCTGGTCAAGAAGCACAGTCATCTCCCGGCTACACACCCCCTTACCGGGGCAGAGGTTCCTTCACCGGAGACCCGTGAGATGACACGACCCCATTCTTCTAGCGACGCAGATTCAGGTTCGGACTATGAGGATCACGCACGACGTTCCACTTCTTCGGCATCCTCATCTCATACAGAGTCACCTCCCTCCCATCAGACGGAGGTAGAAGACAAGAATAAGGACGCGATACCTTTCAAAGCCAGGATAGCGGCGGTACACACGCTGATTCCAGAGATGCCCAGACCGGTGGCCGGAGATGACAAGCAACTTGCTGATCCCGCCCGGAAACGGAGAAAACTTACAGCGGCATCTCTCTACGGCCTGAACAAGCCTTCTGAGGAAGAAGCTACGCCTACCTGCGCACCATCTCCGGCATCAGCCACCCTATATGACGTACTGGATCGACAATTGAAGACTCAGAAATCTCTCCAGAAACCCGGTCCTTTCAAGACTTATACCCTTCACGGAGACAACCTACCGTTCAAGGCCCCGAAGTCGGACCCGGATCTTGACAGACTGTTGAACTTCACGAAGACACCAGCGGTGGTACTCCAACAGAAGCAGGCCTGTGCTGTGGAGGACATGATGCTGACACAACACAGAATTACATCACACTCCGATTGGTTCCTGACGGCTATTTCCAGGGTGATGCAGGATCCAGACAAGAAGCATAAAGACGGATCCCTGACCTTCTCACGGCCCAAGATGGATTTCCTCAGTGCCTTTATCGACTCCATGAACAAGGCCAACGTGGATCTCATGGATACAGGGGCTTTTACCTACGCTACGATGGTGCAGGCTCGACGAGCTGCATACCTGAAACATCCCAAATCCGAGGTTTTGGATTCAGTAAAGAACGAACTGGCACAGCAACCCCTATCATCCGAGTATCTCTTTAACCAAGCCATCTCTACGGTCATGCCTGCCGTCAATGACGAGAAGACTTCCCGCATTATCGGAGCCCTGGCTTACAGCAAAGGCAAAGTCAAGGGCAAGGGTAAAGGTCAAGACAAGTCGACCAGAGGAGGACGTTCTGCACAGCCGTCACGTCAGGACTCAGGCAGTCTACACAAGCAGGACAGCCAGCAGAATTTTCGACAGTTTCGTGGCAGAGGAGCAAAATCTTCCGACCGGGGCAGAGGAAAGCCCGACCGTCGGAATTGACGGTTCCCAGCCTCAACTTTTAACCCATCATCCTTTCATCCTTCCAGAATTTCAAGTATTCAATCATCCGGTCGTGGGCGGACGTCTACGGATCTTCTGGCAGAACTGGAAGCTTATCACAAACGACAAGTGGGTCACCAGATCTCTCAGAGATGAGTTTTCCTCACCTTTCTAGAGTACCCCAGGCTCATCACCAGACCCAAACCATCACGTCTTCCAGTTCGGCCAGAACATGTACAGACACTACTGGAATCAGTACAAGTATTATTGGACAAGGGCGCTGTCAGAGAATTACCCGCGGAAGAAGAAAGTCCAGGATTTTACAGTCCTGTCTTCCTCGTTCCCAAGAAGGATACAGATCAGCTTCGCATGATTATAGACCTACGTCGGCTCAACGACACTCTGGCGCCACCTCCACACTTCAAAATGACATCAGTTCCAGCATTACGGTCCCGCCTACAACCGGACGATTGGCTAGCCTCCATCGACCTCCAGGATGCATACCTTCATGTTCCCATTCATCAACATCATCGTCGATATCTTCGATTCATCATCGCCGGGAGACGGTTCGAATGGCAGGTCCTGCCGTTCGGCATCTCCATCGCCCCTTGGTGCTTCACAAGAATCACGTCACCAATCATGGCCTTCCTTCACCTAAGGGGTATCAACATAGAGGCATACATCAGTACTCAAGTCCCAGATACAATTCATCATTCAACTCCTGAAGTATCTCGGATTCATCCCACATCCAACGAAGTCGGAACTAGAGCCTGCTCAGAGACGACAATACATCGGAGCAGTATTCGACACACGGAAACGGATCATCCTGCCCCCGGAAGAACGTTGGACAAAGATACAGGTTATCACCCAAAGATTTTTATCTTCCCAATCACAACCCTTACGTCTGTGGCAAAGTCTACTGGGATTGCTGACATCAACTCAGGATCTGACACAGTACGGACGACTTCAGCTACGACCGTTACAGTTCAACCTGCAGCCGTATCTACGAGCTTCGGCCATCAACCCCCGAGTACCAGTTCCTCAGCACTTGCATCAGTTTCTGGAATGGTGGCAGTCCAGGGAGAACGTCATGTTCGGGATTCCACTCCGCTGGTCACCGCCGAACAAGAATTTATTCTCCGACGCATCACTCACGGGCTGGGGAGCCCACCTGGGAGAGTTAAAGATAGCCGGCAGGTGGTCTCCACAACAGAAGACACAACACATCAATGTACTGGAGATGACAGCAGTGAACATGGCAGTCCAGCACTGGAGCCCTCAACTGGTCGGCAGCTCTCTGATGATCGCATCGGACAACACGACAGTAGTAAGCTACATCAACAAGATGGGGGGAACGAAGTCCCGACTACTGTTCCAGGAGACGTGGTCTCTCTTCACCTGGGCACAGAATCATCGGTGCCGGATCCGAGCACGACACGTACCCGGTCACCTGAACGTCATTGCAGACAGTCTTTCACGCCCGGACAAAGTCCTACAAACGGAGTGGCATCTCCACACAGAGGCCTTTCGTCAAGTGTCATCGATTTGGGAACAGCCCCTAGTAGACCTGTTCGCAACAAGGGACAATACTCAGCTACCAATCTTCGTCAGCCCGATGCTCGACCCGCTAGCCTGGGCAGTCGACGCCATGTCAATCAGTTGGGACAACCTCATCGCCTACTCATTTCCACCGATAGCGCTTATTCAGGCAGTCTTGACAACAGTGTTATCCTGCTCATAGTACCGTGGTGGCCGCATCGCCCATGGTTCCCATCACTGGTCCAGCTACTGACCGACTTCCCTCGTCAGCTACCTCCGTGGCGCCGACTACTAGACCAACGGCGGGGTATCCTACACCACGATCCACAGTGGCTCAACCTTCACGCCTGCAGATTATCAGGGAATCCCTTGCAGACCAGGGGTTTTCAAGGCCAGTTACAGAGGCGATGGCGACAGCAAACAGACCATCCACCTCTAGACTTTACCAGGCCAAGTGGGCTTACTTCCATACCTGGTGTGGGACCAGAGACATCGATCCCAACACTGCCTCTGTTCCAGTGATAGCCGATTTCCTGTTGCACCTGCATCGAGACAAGGAATTCAAGTTAAGCACCATAGAAGGATACCATTCTGCGTTATCCCGGGTCATGAAGCTGACTTCAGGAATTGATATTGGACATGATATCAACGTTAAGGCTCTTCTCCAGTCTTTCGCCTTACAGTCCCGCCGGACAAGACAACTATTACCAAAGTGGGACCTTGGAGTTGTACTGAGTGCATTTCTACGCCCACCATTTGAACCGTTACAGTCGGCTACGATCAAGGCACTGTCTTACAAGACAGTCTTCCTAACAGCGTTCGCCCTGGCCACTAGAGTCTCCGAACTTCATGCATTGAAACGCAGCTCCCTGACATGGACCGCAGGTTGGAAAACTATATCCTTTCGTCCGATCCCGGAATTCATTGCCAAGAATGAATCAACACGTCAGGGACCATGTGCTCAAAGACTGTATCAGATCCCAGCACTTACAGACTTCGTAGGACCACTGGAGAACGACAGAGTCTTATGTCCAGTTAGAGCCCTACGATGCTATTTACAGAGAACAGACTCTACGAGAGGATCTAGACGTCTCCTATTTCTATCACTACATCCGGGAGCATCTGCGGACATTACGAAAAATACAGTTGCATCTTGGTTAAGGAAGACGATACACTGGACATACCAACTCGCCATCGATGCTCCTCCCCTATTGTCGAAGGCATCATCTCATGAGATTAGAGCTATTGCTACGTCCTGGCCGCTCTGGAAAAACTTGTCACTGGACGAGATCGTTCAATCCTGTGCATGGACTGTAAACTCTACCTTCGCTGACTATTATCTTAGGGACATGTCTGTACAAACAGACAGGGTGACTACGTTGGGCCCGTTAGCAGCAGCCCAGCGTATAGTCCACCAGTTTCCATCAAGAAAGGAGGGGGGGGGGGGGCGCCGCTCAAGCAAGCAAGATCCCGACAATTCGGTAAGTATAGAAGACAGACCATGTCAGAGACGAAGGGACTTCAAGGCATCACGATGGCATCTGATTATCTAGCCAAGTATGCGAACATATGGTAGGAACACAGTCCACCTCTCACCGCATTACTTGTAATACCTTGAGCTCCCTACGCTTCTATACGACACGGGAATTATCATGATATTACTAGGCGTATTAGATTTACAAAATCAGAACAGGGCGTGCTCCGCTTAATCCAAAAGCAAGTCACAAGGCCGGCTACCCAAACCTCCTCTGTTGGGAGTCTGGCTTAAGTGATAACAGGTGAAGATTTGAGAAATAAACATTAAACATTTATAAATAATGTTGGTGTTTATTATCAAATCAAACCTGTTATCAACGATTGATTTGCCCAACCCATCCTCCCCTCTTTGCTCGGCCTTGACTCAAAACAGGTCTTGCACAGCATGGGAAAAAGAGGAATGGACATGCGCGGAGAGCACGCCACCTGGCGGACGATCGACGCAGCGATCAGGGGAGATAATTTTGTTTGCAGTAGATCTCCAAATGGAGGAATTATGGCTTAAGTGATAACAGGTTTGATTTGATAATAAACACCAACATTATTTATAAATGTTTAATTTCTCACTTGTTCTTCCTACAGCCACAGCATGTGGATGTGTTTAGAGAGAGCTCTGCTAGAATTAGATTTTTGTTTTTGCCTATCTTGATAGGGAAATTCAGTCTACCCTTACCATAATATGCCAAAATTGCCCTAGCATTACCAGATCAAAACCAGATCAAAACCATATTAAAACCATATCATTGCCAGAGTAAAAAGTGATATGGTATCAATATGGAAAATGCTCTGGCAATACTCTGGTTAGGTGATCTGGTATCAATCTGGTTTTGATGGGGTAATGATCTGTTTTTGGAACATGGGGTATCGATATGGCAATACATCTGGTAATGATCTGGTTTGAAGAATGGGACAATGATCTGGTATCAATATGGTAATGGTCTGGTAATGATATGGTATGAGTGATATGGTATCAATATGGAAAATGCTCCGGCAATACTCTGGTTAGGTGATCTGGTATTAATCTGGTTTTGATGGGGTAATGATCTGTTTTTGAAACATGGGGTATCGATATGGCAATAGATCTGGTAATGCTCTGGTTTGACGATCGAATGCTCTGGTAATACACTGGTTTGATGATCTGGTTTTAATCTGGTTTTGATAGGGTATTGCTCTGGGGATGATCTGTGTCAAAGAATAGAATCCTGAATATCCATTGCTGGCCATATAGGTTGTAATTATACTGAATAATTTGTACATGCATGCCATGTGCACTGGTAGTTTCTTAAATCATTAGATTTGCATGGTACATGTACACTTTGTTAAAACTTGTAAACGATGACTGGCACTAAATCTATTGGAGTACATATGCTCTTCCATGGACATGTTGTTGTTGTTATAGCTGGGGCTTTGAATTAACTACAGTATTTTAATAAACTATTGGGTTAAAATTATAAAAAAGCTTTATGTAGAATGCCAGCTGAAGTTTCATAATCCCTATGAGACGATCTGTACAGGATTTACATACCTTTTTTGTGAATTATTTTATCTCAAACTGCACAACATTTTATGTAGACCTTTAACTCAGCTTCCCCCAAAAATCAGTTGAAATTCAAACTAGCAGCGCCCTCTATGTTCAAGGGAGATGACCAATGTTTAAGTCAATTCTTTCTAGATCAATACCAGAGTATCCTTTTTGATAATTATATAGGCTTTCAGTCTGAATCATTAAGTTCTTTTCAAACCAGATCATTACCAGTGTCTGTGTGTGCTGACAAACAAAGTCCTTTTCAAACCAGATCATTACCAGAGCTCTGATGTGCAAACCAGATCATTACCAGTTGTGGTGCGTAGTAAAATGACAAGTTCTTTTCAAACCATATTGTTACCAGATCATAGAAATAGAACCATAGTCAAACCAGATCATCTGGTTTTCTGACCATATGTATTACCCTAGTATTACCAGTTCTTACCATATCATTACCAGAGTGTTACCATAGTATTGCCAGTGTTTCCATTTCGGTAAGGGTAGATTTAGATTATATACATTGTAAAAACAATGTCTAAGACACCTGGAATTCTAAACGCTGCAAATTTTGCAGTCGTTCTTGGTCTCAATTAGAAATTCACATTCACTGTGTTTTTCTCTTGCAAAGGCTATATGTGTTTTCGTTTTCAGCTTAATTTGGCCTAAAAAAAAAAAAAGGGTACCATCCACTTCGTGCTGAAATGTCGTGTGCCGAAGTGGTCCAACACCCATGCTCGTATATGTCATAAACATTAGCCAATCAACAGTCACCAGAAGAGACTTTATTTATAGAATATGCCTCATCGGTGAAAGTTAAAAACGGAAATCAGTGAATGGATTGCCATTTACCGGACATTCCGGACAAACATGAGTAGATACACAATAACAAGGAATTTACGCCATGTCGGTGATCATCGTTTCACCAAATTTTATTGTTATCGACCAGTCGTACATAAATGATAAATTCTATAGGACTCAAAAAGGATTCGAGGACCCACACATAGAAGCATTTTTCCGGTAATGAATCCATGCACCCAGAGAAATGGTTTATTTCAATATACACCCACCTAGACAAGCAATATATTTCGAGGGGGGGGGGGGGAGAGGGGGTACATATGGAACAGTCCTTACTTCATTTTATGAACAAAGAAATCTTGTATTCTGTTGTAAGAGTGGCCCAAGGTGACTTCTTCACAAACAGTACATGTACTTCCAAAGCAAAGAATGCTACTGTTATATGTTTATTTTTACTGTTTATTTCGCTGTTTATGTTATGTTTATTCCCAGATTTACAAAGATGGTAAAGCCAGCTATTTTGTGAATGTCACCAACCCACAGCAATCCAACAGAGGTCAAGTCCATTACAGGTCACATAAACACATAGAGGCAGGACAAGAATTATTGATGCAGTATGGACAGGAATATGAAAAGAAACGGGGGATACATGTAGGACGTGGCAGTTTCGATGGGCCTATAATAGCCAAATCTGCAGTATCTGGTGAGTATGGCAGGCTTTCATGTCTTTCAAAGATTGTAACTGGACTACACTTTGTAATCTCATCATAACACCATGGTCTAACTTAAATCAACCATGGTCAGCTGGTCAGGCTCACATATGCTATAAGTGGTGGATAACCAGCCTGTACCGAAAAGCATCACAGAGACCCTTTACATACATGTACATGTATGGAATGGCCTTGTGATTACCTGATGCCAAGTCATGCATTCTGATTTATGCAGTGTCTTCACTGGTATACCATGTTTGTCGAGGCTGTTTAAATTTTATTCAAATATTTGACCTGAAGGGTCAATCAGATAAACGATTAAGAGCTGAAGAGTTTATTAAAAGCGACTTTTTTCCAACTCGGATACAACCACAGTTTAACTAGTTTATATGCCCCAAATTGAAAGAGAAAGAATTAGTTTGTGTACACTGAAGCACATCACTTTTCCACTTGAACATTTCCCGATCAACTGTAGTATTTCACGGGTCACCAAACACTTCCAGTATTCGGTAATAGTCACAATCAGAAGCAAATTAGCCAGGAGGCGTTTTGACAGACAATTGCAAGGAAAATGAGGTTTTAAGAATTCAAAGTTATTATAGAATCTACGGAGCCGGCATCATGGAATTCGATGAAGCTGTCGGTGAACAAAGCCATATAGCTCCGCCAGTCATATCCATTTCCCAGTCTACTGCAATTTGCCCATATATTCAATTCAAACAAACGTCTCGTTTCCTATTTCTTTCTGAGCGGGTAGTCAAGGTGGAGTGACAATGGAAGACCTGTCCAAAATCCTGCGGTATGGAAAAGATCGTTGATTGCTCTGATCACATTTCTGGGCTATAATAAAATTCCTTTCTCGGAAATAAAAACTGATAAATGTACAGAAAAATAAGAACCTCAAAAAGTCCCATTACATTCTTACTGTCCAACATCTGCAGGGATGAGATCCTATATTCAATATATTTATCTGATGAGCGTAATTATTAACAATAGCACCACTGATGATATCGCTCATCAATGAAAGGACAGATGTTTTTGTTTTTTGATGTTCTCAGTTGGCTGTCTAAGTAAATTAAATAGGATTCGATTGATTGAAATTGTAGTTTGAAGGCCGATTCCCATACGGATTTCGCGGTCCATCAACTCAATGTTTTACTTTAATTTCAGGTTACATTTCTTTGTTCATTTAAGATGTTTACAAGCACTGTATTTTAAAATAAAGACTCGAGTCTCCAGATTGTGATAACAAAAATAATAGATGAAAGGCTTTTACTGCTGATCATTAAATATGATTGGTGGGGCTAATCACGATTATTTGCCACTTCAATGTGCATATTAAAGAGGCTTGAAGTACAATTTTGAGTTTCGTAAACAATAACAAATTTGAATTATACCATCTTGCTGTAAAAGGGCCGCATTATTCTCAAATGCTGTAGATTATCATTCTAATTTGCCCAACCTTGGTGTTGGTGACTTGCAAACTCTCAGTATCCATACTGTCTTTAGTATCATACGGCACAGCGAATGGGGGAAGAATCCAATCCGTCATCTGTCGCTGACCACCAAGAATGATCATACATTTATTACTTACCTAATTCGTAGGCAGCAGTTTAAACGAATGCAAGCAGTTACTAAAAGACAGGGTTCGTACGGGTCCTGGAAAACCTGGAAAGTCCTGGAATTTGAAAATAAAAAATCCAGGCCTGGTAAACCTGGAAAATAGAGATTTTGAGGCAAAAGTCTTGGAAAAGTCATGGAAAAATAAAACGAGTGGAAATATCAACAAAACCTGCTTTTTGCTCCGAGTTCATTCTGTGAACAAAGTTTTCGCTAAAACCGCCATCAAAGTATCTCGAAGTCAAGTCTTGTCAGACAGGATGCCTTCTATAGTTACGGTAATTTAAATAATTCACCTTCCAAATTTAATTCGAAAACGGCCGATTTTCCCCCTGTCGTGATTTTTTCCATCCTTATAAAACGAAAACGGGAGCATTTTCAATATACCCGTGAAACAATAAATTCGAACACTCCCGTTTTCATCGTGGAGTTCGTGCCGCTGAAAGTAAAGTGAATATGTTACTAAGAATAATGTGTTTATAGGGTCGTACTAAAAACTGCGCAGAACTGCGCGGAGCTTAGTTTCAACTGCGCGTGGATTATTTGATGGATTTTTCTTTATTTGCTGACGAGCAGAATATTGGTATTAATAAAACAGACAACAAAATCCGCAAATTGCGAATCTGTAGACTATATGTCGCTTGAAACAAGAGGGAACGAAATTCAAATGCGCGGAAATTATGTTTCACAGCCCGGAGATTAGCTTCGCTGGAATGAAATCGTTAATATTAGAGCACCTTATCCTACCTTATTCGTTATCATTTCACTTGGAATCTTTTGATATGCTTTCTTCAACTGAGTCTTTTGTGGAATTTCAACTGTCCGTAAGAATATATTGGCAGGTATCAATTTTGAATGTGCGGAAATCGTGTTTCACGCCACTGAGATTCGCTTCGCTCGAACTAAGTCTGATGTGTATGAATTGTATCTGTCCGAACGTAAATTGAGTATAAATTTTAACTGCGCGGAAATCGAGCCTGTAAGCAAATTTGGCATAAAGTTTAACTGGGCGGAAATCCATGGCAGCTTCACCCCACGCAGATTCTCCTGGATTGAACTAAGTCTGATGTGTATGAATTTCAAAAGGCTTGCGTGTATGAATTTCATCTGTCCGAACGTTACTTGGTATAAATTTCAACTGCACGAAAATCGAGCTGTAAGCATATTTGGCATAAAGTTTAACTGCGCGGAAATCCATGGTAGCGTCACCCAACGCAGATTCTCTTAGATTGAACTAAGTCTGATATGTATGAAAAGGCTTGCGTGTATGAATTTCATCTGTCGTGATCTTGGTATAAATTTCAACTGCGCCGAAATCGAGCCTGTAGGCTTCTCATTAGCAGGAGGTTGGAGGCGAAAATGCCCGTCAACTGACCATTTTGAGGCACCTACTTGATCAATAGAAAGTAATTTATCGGCAATTTGAATGATATTTTCGATGTCTCATTTTCTTTAATAAACAGATGATTTGGAAGGACAAAGATATAAATGTTTCCCTCTGCTTGTTCCTGTCAGGGCTTCGGCGTAATAGTTAGTTTATGCACAACTCCTATGTCGAGGGAGCCATTATTTGATTTCTTTAGATCTGTATTATGTGTCTCATACATTTTGACTGCAAAAAGGGAGTAGTTGAGTATTTCATTTGTGCTATGGGGAGATGTCAACAGACATTGATGCTGGTGTTTTATTCACTCACCAATCCAGAGAGACATTTCCATGTAATAAAATGACAGTTGTTTCCAACAACATGTTAATCCAGTTTATAATCAACGAGGAATCAACTTTAAGAAGCGGACGAACATAAAATATGCACCCTGATCTCATCGCTGGGTGACTGACACCTCACGAGTGACATTGTAGACAAGTCAATGTACTATACAACCCGATCATCATTGCAGGACTTGGCTTGTACATGTGAAATTTAGACGTTTAGTTTGTATGTATTTTCAATCCTTTACATCGCTGGACATTTCATTTTTAACTTCGTGTTTGATGGATAATGAACCAAACGTCGGCATCACGGTACAGATTTAGCCCGGAAATATGGTCGACTGACTGCAGGCACGTGTCGCAATACTGTCGGGCTATCATCCCTATTGCGGTAATGGAAACTTCCACTGACCCGGTGTTGTAACCCCACAAGGCTTCCCGACGAATTGAATTGGAAGAGTTCACTTTCAAAATAGGGAAGTAAGGCACAAAAGTTTTAAACATGCATATCGCTTTTCAACAACAACAACGTGAAGGCAGATTTTTCTTTCGTTTCGTAGACTCTATTTTCTTTGTATTTCATTCTTGAAACTTGCAACTCTGGCGGACAAATACACGACCTACGCAATTTAATTATAATAACATCAACAACTACACAGGGACTGTTTGAAGTTGAAGAAAAAGAAAAACATTTACGCGACAGATGGCTGATAAAAACTTTGGGGTTGGTAGCTTGTCGATGGGGAGGGCGGGTTACGCGCAACTGACATATTTTTAAGGATGGCCCCGAGTCTTTTAAATGAACTATGATAGAGATATCAAACATAATACATGGTTATCAATAGATCACAATGATCAGGGTGAAGCGGTCCGCCATTTTGGATCTTCCGTGAAAATCAGCGTCACATATAATTCGAACACAAGCGTTTTTCTGGAATTAGCGTGACAAATAATTTGAAAGTAGCCAATTTTTAAAGTTGCGAGTTTCATCACCGTTGTTTGTTATTGTGGGACATTTTTGATTCAATTATGTGTGGCATTTGCATATTAAAATTAGGGCATGCAGACAAATAATGGCATTGACTTCGCAGGATATCCACCACCAATGAAGAATTTCAGTGTAAAAAATCTTCACATTTCTGGGAAAGTGTGCCCGAAAAGGTCATGGAATTTCCTGAAGTTGGTCATGGAAAGTCATGGAAAAGTCATGGAATTTCAGACATCCGAAGGTGTACGAACCCTGTGTAGTATATCCGTGATCATAATACATTATACTAATAGTACATCTTTTAGTTTTTTAAATGGAGATAGCCCTTAAATTCTACAGCAGACCATATATCTCGTGCCTTTTCATTCCCGGATATTCTTTCCGAATACAGTGGAATTCATTATGTTTTTCTCGTAAGGCTCGCACGTGTGTTATAACATTTACGGATCAACGTCACGAGAGGCATTATGGGATATGACGTCGCCGCCAAGGCGAAGGTCACAGGACCCGGGGCCAGTCTCTATGTATCCCAACGTTATTAATAGAGACGGGTATCCAGTCTACCACAGTTGGGTGAATCTTTCGTAACAACGCCCGACGTCATAGACTATGACGTTTAGGGCGTAATCGTGATCAGGTTGTGACGTCATGCACCAGAGGTCACGGCTCCAATACATTTTCCCTCACATGTGTGCTATTCGTGTCCTAAAACCCACTTCGACGACATTATTCGAGAAAAAAATACTAATTTGTTGTTTGGAATACTAGTGGATATATGTTTTAATGCAAAGTAGTATAGAGTCATTTGGTATAACCTTTAAGATATCTGGGAGAGTCTTAAGTCGAAATAAGGCATTAATGATCATGGTCAGAATATGTGCTACTGAGGCTCCTCCCTCTTTTAGATGCTCTGCTGTAATTCCGTCCGTGTCAGGGGCTTTCCTGGTGTGAAGACTCTCGATGGCTTTCCCTACTTGGCTCATGGTGACATTGAGAGGAGTGGTACTACTTTGTATTCGACACAGGTATTGGAGTACGATTTCATCGAACTCAACTTCAGCTCTTCGAGTTGAATGATAGTTACTGTTGGTTGAATGGGTACCGACGCTTAGAAAGTGAGCATGCCACCTTTCCAGGATCTGGTCCATGGGGAAGGATATGTCCTTAACTTCCTGTAAGTCAATCATTGGAGAGTTTGAGCGGCGTTGTCTCCATACTAGTTTAAAGGATAACTTTTTATCTTTCTCTTCTGCATTCAGGAAGGTTTGCATATCAGAGTCTCGTTTTATGACGGCTGCTTTACGTTGGGTTTGTCTAAGTTTGACCTTGGCGCTTCTTCGACTAGCTGACGCAGGATGATTGGGATCTGATGGTCGATTTTGGGTTTTCCATTCCATGTAGGCTTTTTTTCTCAACTACGGTTGTGGCAATCTCCTCGTTCCAGATGCGAAATGGACGATTGTTTCTCGAAAGTTGTATGGGCGAGGAGATACGAGCCGCGGAGTGTAATACATCAAATAGTTTGGCATAAGCCCTGTGTACGTCCAGCATACTATAAGCTGGTGACCGTATCAACTAGAGCAAAGTTCACAGTTGTCTTATAGACGTCCAGGTCTACTTTTTCCCAGTTTAACCTTGTCTTTATAGGTGGCAGTGATCCGAAATCTGGAATACTAGCTGCGGTGGCTAGTTTGACAGCCACAGAGACAGGGTAATGATCAGAGCTGTTGGTCTAAATATTTTCCCAACGTTTGACCTTGGATCTTAAGGGGGATGTAGGACCCAAAATGATGAAGTAGTCTATTGTGGAACTGTCTTTCCCGTTGGAGTGAATAAATGTTGGTCCTCTTGTATGATACATTAATACATGTAGATTTTGGTGTATTTTTGACCGTGAGGCATCTGTTCAAGTAATAATTGCTTCCAGGTTGTAGGCCCTATAAATGACAACAGTAGAAAACATGTTTTTGTTGGTTTGATAACGGGTAACACGCGAACGGGCTAAAGTCGATGAAATCTCACAATATTTGCTATAACAGCGCTACCTTGCCATTAAAACTACGTAGTATGTCAGCATTGATAAACAAATAAAATGAATGACTGACTTATTTTTTGGGGGGGGGGTTCAGCGAAACTGACTAAATTTGTGTTTTTATATTTTCCGATTTCACCAAAGGCCCGCATTTCCCAATAAATTGAGGTACCATCACACTGCAAACGAGCATGATAGCCCCCATGCGCTTACTTTTCTTTATGTTTTTGCGCAGCTCATTATCCAAAGATCAACATATATGAATTTTAAAAAATGACAACACGAGAAACCGTGGGTGACCAACTTCCTTTATAATAATTCGACCCTAATCATTTCAGCGGACATAACTTGTGTAAAAATTGAAGATGGTGAATCAATCGGGAGTTATCGTCCGTAGTTTCGATCAGCCAATCAGCTTCGTCGATCGAATTTCCCACGATCTTTTGAAACCATTTCTTGCCGCGCTGATTTGTGAAATTGTTCGCTCTCCGACTCCCGTCGGTTTTACTTCTTTATTTTAGGTCACGAATATTTGTCTCATGGTTTGAATGCCACGATGGACCAAGTGAAGGATAGCAAGGCTTCTTACAAGCTGAAATCAACGACGATTGACAAGAAAAGATTGAGAGTTCATCGTCGTTCTCTTGACTGGAAAGAACTTCGAAATGATGCAGTGAGGAAAAGAAGGGGTGACCTCGATGACATGTCACCCGTTCAAGAAGAAGTTGGTCAAAATGAGGGAAATGGTAGTCGAAATAGCAAGTTGTACGAAGGGAAAACTCCCACAAAATCTGGGGCGAAAAGTAAAAAAGTTACTGTTAATGGTTAGTAATTCATTTCGGAGAGTCGTGTCGAGGTTTTGTCATTTTGTTTGTCGAAAATGAACAACAACAACAAACACGAGGGTCTGCTATAGGCCTATAATAGAATCTGTTATATAGCATTAGCAAATGAAATAGTAAAATATTAGGCGATACAGGCAAAACCCTCACAGTCAAACCCCTCACGGACAAACCTGCCCCCCCCCCGACAAAAACCCAAACAGAAAAAAATAATAATTGTAAAGTAAGAAAATATATTATGCAAATATTTCACGGAAATCTTTTATATTTGGTTTTTAGCCACATGCATATCTTTATTTCCCACCTTTTCATACACCACAATGACGATGTCATAAAAGTGTTTTCTATACGACCTACATCAATCTGCATACCCCTCTACTAAATCTGCCTCTAAATGGCAAGGGATGCAACTATAATGTTAAGCCGTATACAGACTTTCGCCAAGAATCCCGGTACCGTACAGAGAATTCGGGTGTCTGCATGGAGAATGCCATGAGGTAAGACTTTCTAATGTGGACCGTGTACCGGGATTCGAGGCGAATTCTTTTACATCATAGTTGCGTCACTTGTCATTTAGATGCATATCTAGATCGATGTATATATGCAAAGCATTTTTATGACATCCACTGTCATGATCACACATGGGAAATGATTATATTCTTGAAATAAAAAAATATAACCTTATATAATCACAACAACAACATCGATGAAGACACCCACTGCTACCCAAGCCACTGTACTGTTCTACATGAAACCTGATGACACGAGGTGGTCCCTGTGTCCATACACTTGGACTACTACACTTGTCAGACAACTGTGTTTTGTTAATACACATTTTCTTACCGTTCATTGTTTCAGCGAAACAGCAAGGCGCGAACCTCAGACGTGACCAGTTGGAGAGATGGAGAGAAGAGAAAGAACTGGTGAAGAAAATCAAGGCCGAAAAGAAGAAACCCACATTCAAAGTTTGTCATGTTGTACATGTGGACAAACAAGTACGACAGGGTGCGGGCAACAACACTGAGGTACTGTACCCTGCCCTAATGATACAAGCGAATGGGTAATAAATCTCTTTGTTTCTGGGTCAATGGTAGAAATTTCACCCCACTGATGCATTACATCGTGTACATTATCATGAAAATGTACAAATAATGCTAAAGAGAATTTTTTTTTACATTTTGTTCATTTTACAGCCAGAGATTTGCTGGAAATGCCAGATGATTAAAATGTCTATTTTGGCAAAGATACATGTAACTCCTTTAAAAGATAAAATTTTCGAATCTGAAATTTAATTTGTCTTTACCGTTACCATTGCAAATGCAGTTTGAAGGTTAATAATTTTGAAGGGGAGACGAGGGTCTTAAAAGTGTGATTTCATTTCACTACTTTTCTACCCCCCCTATGATTATGAAATTTTGCACAGAAGTAGATTTGAAGAAAATATGATCTCATGCAAAGTTTCAGGCTGTTTGAATAACCAGAACTATCTCTAGAGATGAATCTCTGTTTTTAAATAAGCGTTACTGCAGGGGGTAAAAATTGTTTGACCAAGTAAGTGGTTTTTATTTAAAGTGAACGTAAAGGCTGAGGCAACATGCACTCTGTGGGAAAGAGCTACATTGAAATACTGAAATAGCAGCAATGAATATTTTTGGGGATTTTTTTGCACCGAGTAGGAACGAAATTATCTCCGTTGTATTATTGTTCCCCGGCTGCCGCCATGCTGGCTATCTCACATCAGAGCAGTGACGTTGTATCACTTCGGAGCTTTCTAGTTCGTGGAGTTAGAAAGCGTAGAAAGCATGTAAACATAGCGACGAACGAGGAGGCTAGCCTGACTTCAAGTTCTGACGAAGAGACAAATGAAGGTTTACAGAGTTACCAGTTTGAACCAAAACGCTCCGATGTCGACGAAAGTAGTGAGTAGTTCATGGAACGTTTCAGGTCAGTAAACACTTGCTGGAGACACGCAACACAGTCAAAACACGCTTGAAACAGCCGAGCTCTCCACCTCCGCAATTACAATTCGTGCTACAGCGATGCCAAAACAAAGTGATACTACGTCACAGGAAAATATCACGTGCTCCATACAAGCGTTTTCATTGGCGCAAGGCTATCAATAAACTAATATGGCCGACTCCAGTCGCTTGTTGCATCAGTCAATAATTCCCGTGTTCGGAATTTTTTTTTTGGAAGGGAAAAAATCACAAAAAATATTTGTTGCTGCCAAATGATACTTTTAATATAGTTCTTCCACACAGTGCGTGTGTTGTCGCAGCCTTTACGTTCACTTTAATAAAACTTGTTTATTTCTCTCTCCACATTGATGGGGCATATAATCATCTCATTTTCACACTCAACTGTGTTAAAAAACATCAATATTAATCAGTTTAATGAACACAGTCATATCTCACAAAATGGTCTTGATCAGACAGTATTATCCACACAAGCTCCTGTAGGGGTTAAGTAGACAATTGCGTAGAGTCCAAAGAAAATTCACTGAAAATTTCATCAACATTAGTGTAATATTCATCGATATAAATTTTTACAAAGACCAAGAACCACTGCGAAAACTTGTTTTGATAAAAAGCCATTCAAACATTAATAAATATGTTATTACAAATCACGTTAAAATAAAAAAAAAAAATTCTAGTTTAAAGTCGTTATTTGACAAAAAGAACAAGCCAAGTGAAAGCATCTAGGCAAGTTTTCATGTCTTCGTTCCTTCCGTCACCCAGCCATCATTCTCTGTATTCAGTTGCATGTACAATCTGAGACCACTATAATATTCTGCATCGGTCGTACGGCTCTATCCAGCAATGAACGAACGCTTTTCACTTTCTGTTTTCTGTCCACTATTTTTATGGAGTTCAGCAAACAGTTTGATAGTTGTGTGGAGCCAATGTCTCTGTAATCCGTCTTCAAATACCAGAGGATGATCAAATTTCCCTTGCTCATATTTGAAGATGGAATATAGAACCTCGCTTACATGTACTTACAGATATCAAACTGTTTGCCGAACTCCGTAAAAATAGGGGACAGAAATTGGGAAACAACTGTTTTATAGTCGGATAGAGCCATACGGTCCATACAGCGTAGTTGTCACGGATTGTACATACAATTGAATATGGCAGAAGCTTGGCCGAGTGACAGAATGAGCAAAGATATGAAATCTTGGCTACAAAGCATTCACCAATCATGCAGGCCATGACATTTGACCCGAACGAAATGATTGTTTGCGTATCGGTTACGCGAAATATAGCTGCCCCGAATGGAAAATCAGTTACGTGAGTTGCAGGAGTTTTTTTTTATCGCTGGTCCCAGTCCTTGTAGGACGAGGCATCGCTCTTTCTCGTCCTCATTCACGCAAGATGTCAGGCAAGGAATTTGGCAATCACCCAGATAGTCGAATGTTGGCAAAATATCTTTCTTCAGTTTGCTGTGTCGACTAGGGGCTGCTGTCCTTGTTGTAATGTTGACAACTACATTTTCCGATACAATGTTAGGTTTGCACAAGAGACTAAGAATTAATGTAAACAAAGTATCAATTCTTGTTCAGTTCAATCTGACCAACAATAGCTGTGGCACATAGACAGTTGAACAGCAGAACCTCGACACCACAATACAAACGAATACGTGTGGTGATAAAAGTATGCACCTTTTGACTGCGACTGGAGGAAACTCGCGTGATTACTAATATAGTAGGTGCAGGCTGTGATGTTTACAAAATGCATCTGAATGCATCTAAATACCCCTTGGCTGTAGCAGAAAAACGCATGTTGGATTTTCCCAAACACGTAGGAGGCGTGCACCTATTCTACGCTCGATACGTCAGTTCTTAATGCAGCATTAATATTGCAACCGTAATTTTCATATGAGGGTGAAATCGTGTTCATGGTTCTGCCCCGTACTGTAAGATTGTAGTGTCGTAACTTCAAGAGTTGTGGTCTGTTTCCATCATGTCTTTGTGTATTTTAATTTAATTTTCGTATATCTTTTCCAACAGAATAAGAAACCTGTTGGTACAGGAAGAGTCACCCGCTCCTCTCTGGCTCCAAAAGAATACGTGAAAGAATCCGTTAAGAAAACTAAGCCTCAGGTGCCAGCAACTGTGAGTAAAAATTTTAGTCCCACCATCATTGGCAGCCCACAGTGATAGCATGATCACTGCTTGTATTCACTGACCTTGACCTTCCTAAAGACCGAGCATGTGTGTTTAATATGGATGAACCAATCGCCCCCATAAAGCTAACATGTCCTCACTGCACAAAGTTTTTTGATTGCCGGGTGAGGTTGAAGACTTTTTGATCGTATCCTGAACTGAATTTACAGCTTTTATACTCAACATGCTCAAATAGATGTATTCCAAAACCAAAATGATACCAATGGATTTGGGGGTGTTATAGATTCATTTTGTCATCACTAGTAATGCAGGCCTGCAAGTGCCTCCAATATTTCCTATATTTTCGTGTCATTCCTATATTTTCGGATTCCTATATTTTACTCAAAACCTCCTATATTTTCTCATGAAAACTTTGAAATGAAACAAATACTAGACATGAAGAAATACATTTCAGAAAATTGTTTTGTTTAAGGAAACATTTAAATCTCTCTTTGTTGAACCAAGCAGCAGAACGGGTCTCCTCAATCGCCACCACTACGACCGCATCCAGTGGAAATAATTTGACACCAGAAAACTGCCAAGTTTGGAATATACAATGTAGTAGTGATCTTTCTTACACACCTGTATTTCCTATATTTTCCTACATTCTATTAAGAAAATTCCTATATTTCTCCTATAAAATTTGGCAAATTTCCTCCTATTTTTTCCCCCCTTTATTTTCACTGTGAGCCACTTCCAGGCGTGGTAATGACATGTCACATCCAACATCATGAACACAAGAAAGCGACTGTTTTCTGGGATAAAATTTGTCAGATTGTGCCAGCCTATCGGGCCAGTGAAAGCAGGTTACAGTAGCAAGTGCACATTTTCGACCAACACGCAGGCATTGTCGTCAAAATTTACGAGAATCCGAACAGTCTGGCAATCTAACTACGGGAATACACAGCCATCATTGCTTCTCCGAATTCTTAGTATTTTACGGGATTCCTGTGACTTACTTTAGGGTGTACTGACAGGAATCAGATTTTCGTGGAAAAGCAAGCCCTGTCACAGATAAGGGAAAGGGGAGTAACTCCCAACATGACCTGGTTTGCCGTAGATGGTCAATCTTAATAAATTAATCATATCAGCACGCCTCCACTGTACATGTATATGTCGTTGTAAGAGCTTGTCGTCTTGCATTAATGTGAGCATCCACCAATCATTACATCCCTTCTGTTTTATTGGAAGGGACTATTGAAGACACAAGCTTAGCTGATTATACTCAGCGATGTGGTCGAATCTCAGCGATGTGGTCGAATATCTTTTGATGTCACCGTTGTGCAGACAGACCTAGACAGCATGGCGTCAGACTGTTCCATAATGCATCATAGATTTATTGAGATTTAGGGACTGCTCTCTGAAATCTAACCATTAGAAAACTGGAGATCCCCGACAAGAAGTGTATAAGCCCAATTTCACAGACATTACAAGCGCATGTCACACAGCTATTGAATTATATTCCTCAGGCCGCATTTTTTATCTGTTGGTTTACGGATTCACCCACCCTAAAAAGCGCCAAGTGACAAAAATAAATATAATTTTCAAACTGTCTTTTTTTTTCTCTCCTTCAACTGGATTTCTCCGCTGAATGATAAAAAAAGTCAGCAGAATAAAGGGGGACAACTGTCAACTTTAGGACAGTACTCTTCCATAATGTCCATCAATCCCAGACATGCAAATATATTCACCAAATCCATTCAGAAACTATAGTTGTAAAAGAAATACTTGGTTTGATGGAGAGAGCAGTGTTCCTTGATGCAGCTGTCAAAAATGTCGGAAGTTTTTCTTGTGTTCTCCATCTCGCAATATATGATGGACACAAATCAGATTTTTCTAGCTTATTCCACGCCCCCATCTTTTTCCTCTTTTTTTTGCCCAAACCCATTAAAACGGATTAGGTCCTGGTAGTTCACCTTTAACTTTGGCTGATTTTGCAGGAGAGCAGCAGGAAAACCAGGTCAAGCCACAGCACTGTGAGTGTCCCACCCAAACGACAGACAAGGCAGAGTCTGGCCAAGTCATCAGTACCAAATAAAACGGCCACAAAAACTGACAAACAAAGTAAAGTTGGTAAGATGTGGTGGTTATATTACAGCTCTAAGCTCTCAAACATGTAGCAATTCAGCTGTTGGTTTAAAGGTGAAATGCAGAGCTTTTGAGATTCTTCTTTTTACATGTTGTTTAGGTTGAATAGTGATAGAAATACCTGTCTATCTACTTCACTTGGTTTAGTTTAATTTGAATTATCTTGTCATCTATAATCTTTTCACAAGTTGATATGCCTAGACCAGCTGAATTCAGGTTTGCCAAATGTCATCGCTTATCTTTCCTTGATTGTCACGTCAGACCAGCCGACCGGAGACTGAACGTTACAAGCATTGACATCTGGTTATGTGGTCTGATGTGACGTCACAAACTAGCGTCAAACAAGGGCAGATAGGCGATGTGGATTTCAATTCAGAAATCGTCCGGGCTTGAGATACCAACTTAGAAGCACTTATCAGAAGCCACCAAGAGACAAAATATTTCAAACAAAATCAAACGAAGTAGACTAGCTGATGAAGAATACAATGTATAAAAAGGAAAATATGAAAACCTTTGCATTTCACCTTTAAAGTTTTCCCCCTATCCCCACATATTGAGCAGTAGATGTGATCCAGATAATTTCACAAATAGAGGAATATGACAGAATAGTGAAAGGTCTTAAACACAACATTCAGGCTTTGGCTTATGTGCACCTTATATTCAGCAAACGTGAAAACAGATTTTTCAGATCTGCTTTTCATATTCTTAATTAGAAGAACGAAAGCGGGAGAAAGAAATGTTAAAAATAAATCAGAAATAACACGAGGGGAGATTTGCATAAAATCTCACCGAGAAGGCTGCTCAGAAAATATAAAATACTTACGGAAAACCCCATCAAAATGTATGATTCTTTTAGCCCACCATCACCAGATGGTGGGCTGTTCAAATCGCTTTTCGTCCGTCAGTCTGTCCGTCCGTAAACTATTCTTGTTATCGCGATTTCTCAGGAACTACTTTATGGATCTTTCTCAAATTTGGTACACAGGTTCCCCTTGGGGTCTAGTTGTGCAAGATACCTTTTTTGGTCCGATTCGAAAATCCAATATGGCCACCAGTCAGCCATCTTGGATTTCCCATGAAACCTTGTTATCGAGATTTCTCAGGAACTACTTCATGGATTTTTCTCAAATTTGGTACACAGGTTCTTCTTGGGGTCTAGATGTGCAAGATACCTTTTCTGGTCCGATTCGAAAATCCAATATGGCCACCAGGCAGCCATCTTGGATTCCCCCATGAAACCTTGTTATCACGATTTCTCCGGAACTACTTTATGGATCTTTCTCAAATTTGGTACACAGGTTCCCCTTGGTGTCTAGTTGTGCAAGATACCTTTTTTGGTCCGATTCGAAAATCCAATATGGCCACCAGGCAGCCATATTGGATTTCCTCATGAAAATTTATCGTCATTTCTCAGGAAGTACTGCATGGATCTTTCTCAAATTGGTGCACAGGTTCCCATTAGGGTCTAGTTGTGCAAGATACCTTTTTCGGTCCGAATCGAAAATCCAATATGGCCACAAGGCAGCCATCTTGGATTCCCCATGAAACCTTGTTATCGCGATTTCTCAGGAACTACTTTATGGATCTTTCTCAAATTTGGTACACAGGTTCCCCTTGGGGTCTAGTTGTGCAAGATACCTTTTCTGGTCCGATTCGAAAATCCAATATGGCCACCAGGCAGCCATCTTGGATTTTCGCATGAAACCTTGTTATCGCGATTTCTCAGGAACTACTGCAATTTGGTACACAGGTTTGCCTTGGGATATAGTTGTGCAAGATACCTTTTTTGGTCCGATTCGAAAATCCAATATGGCCAGCAGGCAGCCATCTTGGATTTCCTCATGAAAATTTA
The DNA here is from genome assembly GCA_036873755.1 of Hanleya hanleyi. Taxonomy (NCBI): domain Eukaryota; kingdom Metazoa; phylum Mollusca; class Polyplacophora; order Lepidopleurida; family Hanleyidae; genus Hanleya; species Hanleya hanleyi. The sequence goes on along the minus strand of JAVTVY010033874.1, from coordinate 34,188 downwards.
TTGTCATTTCTCAGGAAGTACTGCATGGATCTTTCTCAAATTTGGTACACAGGTTCCCCTTAGGGTCTCGATATGCAAGATGCCTTTTTCGGTCCGAATTGAAAATCCAATATGGTCACCAGGCGGCCATCTTAGACTTCCCCATGAAATTTTGTTATCATGATTTCTCAGGAAGTACTGCCTGGATCTTTCTCAAATTTGATACACAGGTTCCCCTTGTGGTCCAGTTGTGCAAGATACCTTTTCTGGTCCGATTCCAAAATCCAATATGTCCAACAGGCGGCCATCTTGGATTACCCCATGAAACATTGTTATTGTGATTTCGCAGGAACTACTGCATGGATCTTTGTTAAATTTGGTACACAGGTTCTCCTTGTCATCTAGTGCAAGATACCTTTTCTAGTCTGACTCGAAAATCCAATATGGCCTACAGGCGGCCATCTTGGATTTTCCCATGCAACTTTGTTATCGTGATTTCTCAGGAAGTAATGCATGAATCTTTCTCAAATTTGGTACACAGGTTCCCTTTATGGTCTACATGGTTCGCACACTACCTTGAAAATCTTGAATTGCCTTGAAAATGACAATTTAAAATTCAAGGCCTTGAAATGCCTTGAAAAATGGGAAATCGGGTCATGTACCTTGAAAAGGACTTGAAAACGGGAATTCTTAGCATGTTGTTGTCAATTCTGTAAAGTTGAGAGTTGTGAATCAATGTTGAATTGCCCATTGTCATCCGTTAGCAAAAATAAGCACTGATTATGACCGTAAGATTATTTTCTCAAATGGTTGTCACACTGTGTAAAGGGAGACTATCCACGGTATACAGGTTCTCCTTGGAAATCAGAAACCTCACTTGAAGTATGCAACCTGTAACCATCTCGGTCATCTATACGCGGTAAGACTGACCCTGGGATCCAACCTCCCCACAGCGCATGCTCCATTTCGCAGGCTCCAATAACATCCCTGCCTCCAATAGCGGAAGTTGACCTTTACTATGTTGCTATGACGTATAGGGGAAACCAACCAACGCACGGTTCAGTTTGAATCCGACCAAACGACTCCTTTAGTGTTGCACATGAGCGAACTACTTTTCATATGCTCTGTCCAGATAAACAGGGAAAATTATCTCCAGATAATTCTTTTTAACGCTAGGTCAACGGCGGTATTATGCAGACTTGAAAAGTAATCAAAATTTGCGTTAAACATCTACTTTACTATATATGATGTCACTTCCGGCGATGTGCGCGAAGGCCCCGAATCCGGTCCAAAAATCTGACTGGTGGCTGGGGTGTTATTAGACCCCCAGCGAGGTGGTTGCCTGGGATCGTGTGTATCCATTTACAGCCTACTTTCGGCAAGTGCGAGAGGGAATTTCCAGAAATCAATACCACGTGACTTCGTCAGCCAATCAGTTAAAGTCTACCGACGTAACCCCAACGTAACTCGCCATTTTCGAATCATGTGATGCCCTACTTGTTGAAAATTACAGATCTACCACACCTCTTGGGTGATACGAAAGTTATTCATACCTATATATTTTGTAAGCCTAGCATATATCTGTTTCCGAAGTGGTTTGAAAACCTGTAATTTATCAGATTTCTAGAGTCTGTTCTCTGCCGGATGAAGGCCGAACAGAATCCCGTAATATACCGGATATCGCTCCGCAATAATGGAGACTCACGATTCGCAAGCCATCTTATGGATGGCGAAGTGTACGCAAATGTTGAAGTATGCTCTCGTGAGCGGAGGGTTCCCGACTGTTTGAATCTCGGTCACCGCTTCTGCGCAATGAATATATATAATGTCACCTGATCACGTGGGCCCGCTACATTGCGAACCCTCAGATTTCCATTGAGTTTTCATGCCGAATGAATATTTTTCGGGTTTCCGACAGGTCCAGCAGAACGAAGTGGTTTTTGGCGGCTTTTGAAAATTGCTTCGTTTTTGACATTGAACATCATCTGCTAAATACAAATTGTGGAAATGGTGTGCCTTTTCAATACAAATTGGGTAAAGGATGACAAGTGTAAGGACTGGCTTTGCCAGCATGCAGATAAACGCAAAGCTGTGTGTAAGAAAGATATTGACGTCGGCAAAATGCGCGAGTCAGTCTTGACTTCCCACATGCGTGGCAAAACACATATCAGCGGTATGGAAAATTAAGACCGATCACGAGGACCAGTAGCCCAATTATAGACTACAAGGCTCAGAGAACGCCACATGGGTGACGGTGTGTGAATAAATAGGCTATCCACAAGACATCACGTACATTTTAATGTGACAGAAACATCAGACTATCACACATCTTTAACATAAGTGTCATATTTGACATTTAATAGGCAGCGTATCGTCAATGCATGGCAATGTTATGTATGAACAATAATATCTCAGCAAGACATTAGTAATACTGGTTGTGAAAAAAGGTAAGAAAACTCAGAAAATTTGTCTGTATTCCTTTATTACATAAAAAGTGCATACCTTGAAAACAGGAATTATTACCTTGAAAAGACCTTGAAAAGGCCTTGAAAACTGGGGCCTCCAAGGTGTACGAACCCTGTGGTCTAGTTGTGCAAGATATCTTTTTCGGTCCGAATCGAAAATCCAATATGGCCACAAGGCAGCCATCTTGAATTTCCCCTTGAAACATTGTTATCGTGAATTCTCAGGAAATATTTCATGGATCTTTCTGAAATTTGATACTCAGGTCCCACATGGGGCCTAGTAGTGCAAGATACCTTTTTTGGTCCGATTCGAAAATCCAAGTTACGCTTCAAATTAATACGGTATTCTCGAGTTGTGACGTTGCATCACAAGAGTCGGCAGATCAAACGGTGGGGCATATTCTATATATTGACTATAGAGAATATCCATACCTTCACCTTCCATATCAAGGAGTTCAAATAATTTGGAATTAAAATGTATTTCTTCAAATTTTAAATCAGTTTTCTTTAGTCCATGCAGTAGCAAGTGAACTGCTCCACCCTTTCGTCTGCCGGCGGGTCGGCTACATGAAGGGACGTCACTCAACGTCACAACTCGACAACTGTAGACTACTGCATGTTTCGATCCAAGGGAGATAATCCCGATTCAGGACTTTCGAAGTTTCAACATTACTGCGCGGACCGGATCCCTTCAGTATTAAGTATTGTACCATCTTACTATTTTCGAGCATGGTACATGTAGATATCTCAAACTAGCCCAGTAAACAGTACAGAATTAGCATTCGTTCCTAATTATAAAATCTTAAGTATGTTTCATAGCTTATCAAAGAGATTGGTCCTCGCTTCCTGTACCCAATGATGACACGTGCAAAAAAATAAATAAAAAAAAATACTACAAAACAAAGGCGAAGGATCCTCCGTACATGTACATCCACTTTCAGACTAACTTTTCTCATTTCTCTCGTATTATAACAACCGACATAAGTACAGTTTCTAGAAATCTTGAAACTCCTGAAACTTATATTATATCTTGGTGTTTTTCAGTGTCCCTTTTCCGATCTTTTTCGCTCAGATTCGAAATTCTGTAAACAAAATTACAAATCAATCGTTTGTTCTTAGTAACCATGGTAACAATGGACAAAAAGATCCTCTAGTCATCAACTTACAATTATCGGACAATGGTGGGAGCCAAGATCCTTCAGGATCTCTCGTTTATATTTTAAGTATAAAAGCACAGTTTATCTTTCCATGGTCTTGATCTGACACGATGAAATCATCACAACAAACTTTGTCAACTTCCTGTCGCCAGTATCGCATCATCGCGTGTTTTCATTGGCCATCCATCAAATTAATGACTATTTATAGAAAGAACAAGGATTCCCCTTGACAACGAGACCCTGATCTTTCGAAATGGCAGTCAGATAGCCGAACATGACCATCCTGAAGACAGCGAAAAAAACATGTTTTTCAAGCGTTATTTCACTGAAAATCATTGTTTTTGGCGATAATAAGGTGAAGTCATTGTATCCTCTTACAATAAAATGTATTACACTTACAATTTTAAATATTTTGGCATAAAATAAAATCAAATAAACGTTGACCGAACCGTTTACCAGCTTCTACTTAAGGCAAATCTTGACACTTTGACATGATATTTTCCCTCATGAATCGCGGGTTTAATAGTGTAATACATCGTAAAAATGGGAACTTCTGCAGTGCACCATAACTAGAATCCAGCAGCCGAACAGTTAACATACATATTGTATCAGTGAGTACAGATGTCCCGATGACTAGAAATTTGAATGGAAACTGTTTGTAAATGTACTTGTTCGTGCTATATATCGTACATATATTTGTAGAAGCCGAATTGAAACCAAAAGCCAAGAAAAAACTCCCGATGAACAAGAAAGACTCAAAATCGGTTCCTTCCAAGGAGCTTGATGAGCTGACTTCTCTTCGGGAACCAGGATCGGCTAGATTCCCTGTAGAAACTGCCTCGGCTAAAGTCACCAAACGGAGTCGGTGCAGATCATTTGCCCCCGAGGATTTTACATTTACTGCACCATCCAATCTGTCGTCCTTCATATTTAAGCCTCTAAGCCCTGAGAGTGCTGCCAGTTTCCTGTTCCCGAACCCGGAGGGAATGGCCTCGTTCGTGCAAAGTCCACTCCCCAGAAGGTAAGGCCATGTTAAATTGGTTCCTTGTTTCTTATCCCCTGCTCTCGATAGTTTGGTCAGTCCCAAATTTGTCCTCTCAGCTTTACAACACATACCTAAAATATTTCTGAGAATCCGCATTATAATATAGCATGTTTTGGACAATATATGACATATAATCACATTAACATCAGTTGATAAACATTGTATCCATTTTACTTGGTAAATGAGTAGAAAATTGATAAATACTATCCTGGATGACCATATAGTATATTCGGAATTGACCTGGATCACCGACTGAACCATCCTCGCTAAAATCAGGGGTATCTCCATATTGAACCCCTGGTCCACTTGGACACTGTTTCGCGATCAACGACAAGACAGCGGTGGATGTCAGCCAATCAGCAAAAGCAACATCCTGCACATATTGATCAATCAGATCACGTTCACCATGACCATGGCGCCCATGACAACAGATTCGAAAACATTCATAGCTTGTGCGATACCCGGTGGCAGATGAACACGCTCATTTTCAGCAACCATGAACATTAATAAATATAAAGGAAACCTAGTTTAAAACAAAATCTATATGAAGAGAAGACAAACCCATACATCTACCATCAAACATCCAACAAGCCAGGCAACTGAAGGAAACACTGAAACTTCAAAGTCAGTCTGCGATGTCAGTGTATCTTGCCTCGCCTTCCCACTGAAGGACTTGAATTGGGTGAAATAACACACGGATTTCTATAAAATTTCACTGATCGTTCCATTAATATTTTATTGTGGTGCGTGCTTGGATTATATATTTTATATTCGGTATCAGCGAATAGTTTAGCAGCGAAAGTAAAACCCTCACATAATTTATCATCAGGAAATTTTCTACCCAAATTAGAATATACATGTCCCTATCATATATTATCACAATCCTTATGGAACAATGACCATATTCAAATAGGGAACAGCCCTATATTTTATAAGACTTGGTATAACCGTGGAGTGAGGTACATTAATGATTTGATGGATAGTAAGGGGAATATTATGACGTACACGGAATTCACGAGGAAATATGATGTAAAAACAAATATATTGATATATTTGGGGATACAAAATACTGTGAAAGTTTACATCAGAAAATTTCCTTTCCATTGCTCTAATTTATTGGAATACCCCATTAGACCTTATCCAATTTCGATTTTGACAAAACATCAGAAGGGATGTAAACCTTTCTATGGCATTTTAATAAAAGGAAAAAATAAAAAACCTAACAGTGAAGACAAATGGGAACGTTTACTAGAAATGAGAAATGATGAATGGCCAAAGATTCACAAATTGCCTTTCGTATGTACGGTAGATAGTAGCCTGATTTGGTTACAGTATAGGATTATAAACAGAATTCTTGCTACAAATACTTTTCTGCAAAAAATTAAGGTAAAAGATATACTCCACTTTGTGACTTATGTCAAAGCGAAAATGAAACTTTATTACATATCTTTAGTGAGTGTCAATTCTGGGGAGATATAGCCAAGTGGATCGAATCCAATACTAGGTTAAAGGTTCATTTTACCTCAAAGTTCATACTTTTTGGAGGAATAAGGAATACAGACAGCGTGATGAATATTATTATTTTATTAGGCAAATGGTATATTTACAAATGTAAACAGAATAAACAAATACCACATATTACAGGTTTTAAGAAAAAACTATGTAGTTACTATAATATAGAAAGAGTCAGTTATTCAATAGACAACAGAGTAGAAGCTTTCCGAAGAAGATGGGTATTATGGGATGGGCTAATTGTGCCACAGTAGTATGACCTGCATGTACTTGTTCTTGAAGTGTTCATATATTCCATGTATTCTACTGATGTGATTTGTATCCAATCTGAAAAAAAAAAAAAATTATCATCAGCGCAGTTTTTCTAGGTCACGTACATGTAACTGGAATGTGGGCGGAACGCGGTCTGCTATGCAAGATAGTCAAGGGTTCGCCTTTGGCACACAAATAGAAACCTTGACGTCGTGAAGATGCAACTAAACTGGACTTGCTTGAAGTAAAGCTTGAATATTGATGTCTTCCACTGTATGAGCTAAGCTGGTCAGACTCCATTTCGATGATTTGGCCACTGTTAATTAATTTTGTTTCTCGTAACCTTGCTTGTAAAAATACATATGCTGAGTGCGATAATTATTAATTTGCAAACCAATTGTATACAAGTATGAAGAAAATGAGCAAGTTTTACTCATGAAAATGTAAATCCCTCATGGATTTTAATTATTTCATCAACATATAGATGAGGGCTGGTTACGGGAAACGAACCATTAATTATCAGCGGCCTTTCATTTCTGATTGGAACTATACTGCTTTCCAAAATTCAAGCTCAACATAGCTGTGGGTTTATTCATTGTAGATGCTCAACTCCGAAGTTTGCAGGCCTTGGGTCAGCCCGAGTGTTGCGGACACCAAAGGGAGAAAACCCAGTCACATGCGTGGAAGAGGAAGAACCAGGTAAAGTTTCATGGTGTGACTGTCGGAATTAGAATTTAATAGGAAGTCATTATCTGACAAACATGAACTGTCAGGGATTCATAGAAGTCCAAATTTTACGAACCGAAATCTGGAAAATTGAGTTTTTTTTCACTCAAATTGAGTTAAAATAAAATTTATCAGCATTTTTTATCCCTCAAATTGAGTATATAAATTTTTTACAAACCAGGGTCATTTTTCCCCCCAATGTTGAGTATATAATTTTTTTACAAACCAGGGTAAATGTTACCTTCTGTGAACCTTGTCCACTGTTACCAATTCAGGTATTTTTTAACCTTTTGTGTAATTAAAACCATTTTGTGTCGTTGATTGCGTTTACTCGTTTCCATCATTATGTTTTCAGGTATCCGGCAGGATACATGAACAAATTATGTTAGATTTATTCAAGTTGTTTACGAGTAATACTTCAGGTAATCAGGTAAAACTTTGCAATGCTGCCGGTACTGGTTTTCATTTATATATACATGTACATGTAGTTCTCGTATACATGCAGTGACGAGTGTCAACTATTTCCCTCTCTGAAAGCTGTTATATCTCAATCAATCAACAGTACATAACAGAACTTTTAATTCCTTTTTCCAACTTCCACACAGGACTGTCTGAATAATACACAAACACACATCCAATTTCAGTATACAAATATGGCCCAACTTGTTAGGTGGTAATTATAAAGAAAATATATATTGATATCATAAAAACCCCATTTATCTATTAATTTAGATCTAAAATTAAATTTGAAGAAACCATTATCCAAAATTTAACATTAACAGAAAAATAATTTTAATTATGGAAACATTTAACAAAAGCAGTGAATTAATAAATATAAAAATATTGTGATGACATAAGTGAAGTTCCAGTTATTGTGATATTTATTCAATTACAAATGACCACCGAAAATCACACTGGTTTATAAACGATGATTGTAGGCCTATATATTTCATTTATATATACGATGATTGTATTGGGTTACACAAATAATAGGAGTCTTGAGGATGATATTATTTTGATAGAATATGGTTAACAAAAAAAAGGAGGAAAAAAACAACAACGAAACGCTTTAAAACGCTTGCTTGCTCTCTCGCTAGGAAGAGTTCACTCCCTTGTCATGTTTTCAAACCGGACGCTGTAGGGTTGTCAATTTTCGTTATAATCAAACCAAAGTGAAAATGATACAGTATTACTATTTTCTCAAGACAGACCACACAGATTATACAAAGAAATACTTACGATTGGCATTCTACGAAAACAACGTGTGTTTGTTCAGTATCGTTTGTATCTCCCTGCGTTGGAAGGAACGAGAACGAAAAGGTCAAACGAAAACGGAAAAAAAAAAAAAATGGCGACTCGTCGATTGTTCAGTGAAATTACGGTTCATAAGTATTCGGGATTCTTCCACGGAAATATACGTCGATGTAACTAACATTACGTCGGATAAACTAGTCTCGGATGAATATACCCCGTTAACAGACTAAGTCATCCTAGGTAAATTCAGAGCAGCTGACGGAGTTTGCACTTGCATGACGTTGTTGTTGCTGCCGACAGATTCACATGTGCTTTCGCGACCATGGGATGATTTCCCGACAACCGGGTATTGAAATTTCGAATTTACGAAGCTTGAAAATTCAGTTTCCGAAGCTTGAATATTCAGTTTCCAACACACAAATTGAGTATAAATATTTTGGTGAAAACTTTTGATTTTTTGCTCAGAAAAATTGAGTTTTGAACTGAAAAATTGAGTTTTAAAACTCAATCTACGAACCGAAATTCGGTACGTAGAACTGACGTGTATGAATCCCTGACTGTATTAGTGTGTACCTGCCAATGCTGGTCAGAAACGTATTAGAATATTAACCCTAGTGCCTTCGGACAGTTTTACGCTAGTTGAAGTCTTGAGTGTCGGGCTGTCAAGCATAGTTGAACTGTTCCCAATGGGCTCAAAATCGGTGACTGTCTAATCGTTGGAATTGATAAATAGATTGAAATAATGCATGGTATTTGATGCACGATACATCAATTTGAAACCCTGAACATACATTCGGAACATATTTGGCATTTTACAGCTTTCGAAATATTTTGGAATCGCAATTCGGCAAAAATAGTGTATGTTAAAACTCTTGTAAGGTATCTTACAGGGTTAGATGCAGGATTTTCGCCAAAGTCCTTGTTTGAAAATAGCTTTGTCGTTATTTGAAAAAACTGATTTTGCAAAATGGCTAATATCACTCAAATGGTGTTGAATATGCCAAAACATTGTCAGTTTGTGTTCTTTTGAGTGTTTGACACAAACTACTGTGCCTTTTGCCCCTGATATTCACTTTAATCTATGAGTTTTCTAAAATAAAGTCATTTTTTGTGTGGAAAAATGGTCATTTCATTTTATAGTTGTCCTTTTTAAGGACGCTGTGAGACCCTGTATCTAACTCTGTCTTATAACATTCAGAGTACCTGGACGGATGGACGGTCTGTTTTGCTTCATCTCGACTGAATAACTCGTCTAAATTCTTTCAGTAATAAACACCAAACTCATGTGAAATATTAAATGAAATAATACGTTTTAGTTGGAGTCAGTCGTGTCTGGTTTGATTTTTTCACACGTGGCTCCAAATTGTTTCTCGGAAAGTATATATCGGGAGTCAACACTGGGAACATGACAGTCTAGCTCCATGTATACACGGGGTTGACAGTACAAGAGTTAATAATCTGTATATTTGTCACTTGACTGCTTGGTGTTCCTGATGTCTTCAAAGTAGTATGGTTAAATCGAATACATTATGAATGGCTGGCGCCCTCAGCTGAGAGGTTTTCAGATGGGCAGCTACGTATTAATTAGTCCTCTACTTTGGAGCTCATTAAAACTCAGTAGTTGGATCCGGATGATTTTTCTCATTTGCAGTGTGTATAACAAACTTAACCCCACAAAATGACTACCATTACTCTGTGATATGGATAATATATCCTGCTTGAAATAACTTTGTAGTTCCCTCATCATAAACTGCATTATAGCGATTTCATGTACTGGAGCTCCATTGAACAGAGTGACGCCATAGCATATTATTGTTGAAGCGACCAAAGGTCAGATAGTGCATATGAAGTTATAACATGTGGTCAATGGGTGTGTCGCTTATATCCCATGTCCATGCAGTGAAATTGTTGAATGTTAAACTACACACACACCATACAGAATTATTAACCTTTGTTCGAGTGATCGCCAATACATTATAACCCTATGCAATTCAGCTCCAGTGACTGTTATTTCAAGTATATATGATCAATATCCCAGATGTAGATCTATGTCAGTTTGTTATACACACTGCAAGAAAAGAAAATGTATGGGGAGCCAACTATTGATTTTTGATGTTCCTAAGTTGGCATCTATAAAAATGGTCAGACTCTAAAATCGGCCAGAAAATATCTACAACTGTTTGGAACTAAAAAGTAGGACCCTAGCCTAAAGTCATGAAAGTGCTGCGATGGTGTATTTCCTTGATTTTTCAAAAAGATCTGCATCGATCTCTGATAATGTTTCTTATTTTCTTTAACTACAACAGTGTCATGTCTTGTCATTTCTGATAGTTCAAGTGGAGAAGACGAACAACACACCAGTAGCTGGGCGCTCCTGGCGACGCAGAAGCGTGCGGCGCTCAATCCGACTGCAAGAAAAAGCTGATATGGAATCTGATATTCCAGAACAGCAGGGTGCTACCGAAAATGATGCATTTGCCAATGAGCATGCAATGGAAAATGTCGCAGAGACAGAAGAAAACGTAGAGGTTTGCCCCGAATCAGCAGCTGAGGAGGCCCCTCCCTCTAGCATGCCTAAGAGTGTCCAAAGGTCAGTTAGAATCTCAAATGGTGGATTAGAAGTTACACTGACGGAGAATCCATCCCCCTCCGTGACGGACAGTGGGGTGAATTCGAAAATTGAGAATGAATCTTCGCACAATGATTCTGATAAATCAAAAGACAGCACAGGAACAACTGACCAGTCTGGCGATTCCAGAGTTATTAAGACCTGGTCGTCTCCAGTTTCTAGCCACCGAAGTCGAACAAGGAGGTCTCTGGTCAGAAGCATTGTTGCCAGTCCGACGGTATTGAGCAAGACTCCTGATGTGAAGGCCGATGTAGAAGACTCTGGTGTTTTCGCTGCAGGTAATGGGGGAGGGGGTGGGTGGGTAATGGATGTTTTTTTTTTCATGGATAAGAACTTAGCTGTCCGTGTCGGGGTTTAATTAAATTTAAGATTCTTCTCAAAAAAAATTCTTTTTTCAAGTCTAATAATAACAGCTGGTTCTCAGGCAAATCCGCATCATTTTTAAATATGCATATCATGCATTATCATAGGTGTAATTGCAATAAAATAAAAAAATTCTCACTTCGGACAATCGTGAAATGTTCACCAAACACTTGCAGGATATTTGTCAAGGATTGTCCGGCATACAATTAAAATACATATAAACTGACTGAATAACTGCAGAACAGTACCAAATAGATAGCAATTTCGACCCCTGTTGTATCGATAAAAAGCATGCGGTGAACATAACTTCGACTTTGTCTTAGGGCTGTTCCAGAAAAAAACGCATGGGGGGGACAGAAGGCACTTTTTTTTTGCCCCCACCACCCATGTAATTAAATATATTTTTATCCCTACCACCCATATTATTGAATATAATTTGTAACCAACCACCACCAGATTTAGATATACAGTTACTTTCAACCCAACAACCCATGTACTTAAAATAAACGTACTTCAACCCAACAACCCATGTAAATAAAAAAAATATCTTCAAGCCAACAATCCATAAAACTGTATTTTCTGTACTGTTGTAATTTGCATTTTTGTATTTGTACATGTATCTCTCTACCGCCAGGCAATATTGTCACTTAAAATTGGTTATATACACTGGACATCCAAATATATATATGTATAAAAAAAATATTCTTTGTTGTTGTACCATGCAGTTCTGTTGCCGGCATTGGCCCAACTTGTGTTCCCAGGGCATTGATAAATCGTTTGAAATGTCTCACGTTTTTTCCCAAAAATTGATTCCTTCAGTTCATCTATAGTTCTTGTATAGATATATTCCTTAACTGACGTAAATCACCAAACCTGATTTGTCAAAAGGCGACCAGTATTGCCCCAAATTTACTGCCTTAAGAAACTCTTCAACAACTCTTTCCCCGCTATTCTCATCAACCCAGCCAAACCATTGAAGGTGCCGCTCTTCGATCAGAGATTGGAGTGGGTCTTTGTAAAAAAAAAATTCCCCCGCCATTTTCATCAACCCAGCCAAACCACTGAAGGTGCCGCTCTTCGATCAGAGATTGGAGTGGATCTTTGCAAAAAAAACTCTGAACACCTGTGATGTAGACGCCACACTATTGGAAGCAAATGAAATTGGCTTTGTCTACTCAACATGAGATTGCGAGGCAGTGAATAGCTAAGATTCATAGTGTCCACCTTCCCTCAATGCTATGCCGATAACCTTCATTATTCAGAAAATGGGCCGCGATAAATAAAAATACCGAAATGGCAGACTAAATTGCCCTTCGTCGGTCATATATTAATTACAGATGATAAAATTATCCTTGTGGAGCCTCAAAATGACCTGAAATTGAGGGTCGAGAAGATGGGCATTTCCGTCATAATAGACCCTGTGTATACAGGGGATGATCACAACATCGATTATGTTATTTTTATTCATCGTGGGCCATTTTCTCAAGTTAATGAATGTCCAATAGGGCGCAAAGGTAATAATAATTGTGTGATGGATATTTTAGCTAGGCAGCGAACAGACAATGCAAAGTCTCATTTTCAAGCAACTTGTTGATGGCTCAAACTTTATCATGGCTGAAGCAACCGCAAAATTTGTCTACGACTGTTTCAGCCTCTTGGGTTAGTATACATGTTTGATGTTCTATAGAATCACTGATCACAATATACACCTCAGCATGCCTATGATTATTATAAAATATGGCTATTTTAATGTTGGGTAAATGTTGGTTGGTTGGTTTGATTGGGCACTCCATCGTATTACAATGGGCACAGGTAAATGGAAACCCTTTTATTATTTTTGTTTGTTTTGTATGTTTTATATGTATGTATGATTGCGTTTTAGCCCAGCTGGGCACAACTTTTTCGCAAATATTCTATTAGATTTGAGATTTTTTGCAAGTTGAAAATGATTATTCAAGTCACTCTTGCCAGTGGTTACGTATTTCAGTTTATCGTTGCACAACATGCACCGTCAGATGCCACTGATATTTATTTTTCCTCCAGCCATGACCATTAAAATTTGTTTTTGACTCCAGTTTCAAAGTCCTTTTATGCCAGTCGTCCTGTCAACAATTTTGTACATAGTCGACTGAAAACTACCAATATACGTCTGACATTGTCAACAGTGAGCCATAGAAACTTCCCTGTGAAAACTGCCGCCAACAAACACGCGGTTACGTACTGCTTCCAGTTACATCCACGGGGCGAGAACAACCCGCCCTCAGCTGCGCAAAAGCGGGTCAGACTGCAGACAGAGCTACAGGCATTCAGCTTTCCCTGACCTACTTAACAGGAAGCTGAGTCGGCTGAGTCTATTTTGGGAAATACGACTCTGCGGGGAGAACGCACTGTTCTGTCAATCAATGTAAAACGCACGGGAACCAGTTATTTCGAACTTATTAACCCCCCGGAGGTACAGAACTGGAATTCTATTCACAAAATTTATATTTTTGAGGCATTCTCAAACCCAAGCCAAAAGATTTTCCGTTTGCTAGAATGGTTTAACGGAGATTCATTATCTACAAAAATTGCAACAACAACAACATGGTCGGGAGAGGCTGAAAGTCCGCGAATTTTCTTGAGATTCTGAAAATCTGTTCTATTGGTCGAGATTGATCATGTGACGACATTCGGTATTTCCCGGATTCGAGCATATTCCTCTGCACAAACAAACTGTGTCACATAATGTGCCTCCTTATAACAGAATAATCGCCCCGAGGGTAAATTCTGATGAGTGAATTCAGACGAACTTCTTCTCGATCGCGCAGTTCTTGGTGTGGCGACCCGTCAAAAAAAGGGATTTGGTGAAGAAGAACTCGCCTTCTAGATTTATTTTGTGCAACTTCTATTAATTTTATTAAATCCCCAAACAACCACCAGAATTTAGTTTTCTTTTCCATAACCCACAACCCACATAAATCAGTTTATCATCCAGACAACCACCCATGTAATCATATAACTCGTTTACCCCACGACCCATACGTAAATATATGAAGTGCCGTCTGTCCCCCCATGTACTTTTTTCTGGAACAGCCCTAAGTCATGTATAAGAAGAGTTGTGTCCCAGACTGCTAGAACAGCAGACTGTTAGAATGCAACAAATAATACATCGGCATCAGATTTTATTAGTTGTTTATTGCTCCACCCTATGTGTTAATCATCATAATATCTAACAAGCTGTAGAAAGTTGATAATGATAATTAATACACAATCAAGCGGTCTGATACAAATTTAAATAATTGGTAGTGTTTATCTGCAACCCTATCACTATGTCTTAACCTCTTCAGTCATTGTGTACCGAGGTGCGTGCCCATCAACAGCCAATTGCCTCAACGACGTACCAGGCAGAACAGCTGTTAGAACACCAAACAGAAGAGCTAACTCCTGAACAGGTGCTAGAGTTACAGGACTTGGTGATGGACATCCAATCACATTACGATAAGGTGAGTTCATCAGTCCTGACATCCTTCCATACCTAGTGATGGATGGACAGTCCGATGGCATATTACTGTGTGAAAGATTTGCTAATTAGTCATTTAAAATTTAATTGAAACAAAAAACTAAAATTAAAAAGTCTAGAACTGGTCAATGACAAATGTGGATCTACAAGACATTGAGCTGATGCATTTATTTTATTGATTGTTGTCCTTGGGTGCTGAAAATACAGTTGACTTGAAATACAATTGACTGTTGAAATACAGTTGACTGTTGAAATAAGGTTGACAGTTGAAATACAGTTTATTAAATAATGAGATATTGTAGACAATGGACAGACATATGTTGGATCTGTGTGATTTCTTCACTTTCTAGGTGCATAAGGCTACCGAAATACGTTTCAAGTACACTAGAGCAGCGTCAGAGGAGCTGAGGAAGTTTGGCGAGGAAGCTTCGAAATTTGAGAGCTGGCTGAAGAAAGCTGAATCTGAGCTGAAGGCAGAGTCACGGAAAAGCCAGGACTTGGATAACCTAAGAGCAGACTCACAAAAACAAAAGGTAAAGATAACCCACTGTCTGAATATACCTGATAAAAATACCAATTTACTTCAACATTAAGCATCTTCGGAGGATTTGAACCTCATTCTATTATAACTCAAATCAGTGTTGAACCTCAGGAAGACTGCAAGTAATATTGTTCTTGAGGTGGAAAGTACATTGTACTGCAGAAAGTAATACGGATAAAGTAGTTTCAACCTCTGAAACTCAAGATGACATTGTGTTTGAAGTCAGTTTTGCAGAACTGTATAGATTTGTAAGAATTGTATGAGCTCTGATCAAATTTCATTAACCTCATTACATATATGTATTCTGATAAGAATTAATTAAGATCATCCATAAGAAAAGTGTCTCCGGTTACCATTCTAACCCAAAATAATTGGTAAATTTTAGAGTTGGCCTCTATTACATTGATATTACATATTTGCTCCCCCCCCCCTCAAAAAAAAATTCCTAACCAACCTACCTTATGATGGAACTCGTTACCTGAAACACATATTATTCTGAATGACTAGAGTATGGCATCCTACATTCTTGCTCAAGGAAATAGGACATTTTGATAAGATACCTATTCTCATAGCCTTTCATTTGTTATATGTTGAACCTTGTAGGCATTTACTCAGGATGTGATTGCCCACCAAGCGGATGTACGGTTCCTTAACCTGACAACACAGAAGATCACAGATGATATTAGGGTAGGCCTTATCTAACAAGATGGACATTAGTAATATATGCAAATTAAAGGGGACATTTTTATGATACTATATTCAATTCTCTGTATAGTCCAGAAATTTACTGATAAATATTGTTGAAGCATTTCTTTGGTTGTCTATGGTTATCCTTGATATTCTTTTGTGCACTATTTCTTTAGTCAAATCTTTTTGTTTTCCCAGTCACTACATTCAAAAACCTTGTTTATTCATTTTATTCATTTTGTAGCTTCACAAGTTTGAGTTAGAAGCCTACAAGCTTGGTCGTGACAAGGCCAAGCGTGCTAGCAGGTTAACACTGGATGGTACGGAAGGAGTACACATCAAAGAATGCATGAAGGGGCTCGTTAGCAGGTATGAACACTTGAAATCCAGGTGTAATGAACACAATGAGAAACTCTATGAAATGGTGGCCAAACAGAAGGAGTTCACGGAAGGTACCAGTAAGATGTTGTCCTGGTTAAAGGGGGCAGAAGAACAGCTTGACAATGTGACGACGGAACCCTCAACTTCTGATACAAACAAACTCAACCAGCAACTGGACAAGGTCAAAACACTGAACATGGAAACTATTGCACAGACAAGTCACCTACAAGAGCTTCAGAGGAAGGCCAAGGGCATTAAGGAAGCTTTACAAGAGATTGGTGCAGACCCTGTTCAATTGGAGGAGATCGAAGGTGTCATTGAGGATATCTCCAAACGCTACGAGACCATTGCTGAAAATACCAGCAGTAGAGCCCATGCCCTGCAGGTGGCGCTAGTGAAGACCCAGGACGTTAATGCAGCCATGGACGATCTGACCTCCTGGCTGAAAGAAACCGATAGTTCACTGAACAGCTCCAGGCCTATTAGTTTACAGAGAGAGAATCTGATAGAGCAGGTCCGTGAAGCTAGAGTCCTCGAGTCAGATGTCGAGAGTCACAAACCTGGGATAGACTCCATCAAACACAATGCCAGAGAGTTGATGCAAACATGTGAATTAGAAATGGCTAAGTCAGTTGAGTCCAGATTGAATGAATTGGACACCAAGTTCCAGGGTGTAGAAAGCAAATCTAAAGGACGGAGAACTGACGTTGAGGAGGTGTTCGAGAAGCTCTCTGGTTTCCAGGAAGACCTTCGAGACTGCAATGAGTGGCTGGTATCTCACATTGAAAGTTTAGAATCCAGGGATCTTACCAGACTGGACAATGAAAGCTTCAAGGAGAGAATTGACCAAATTCAACGAGACAAGGAGCAACATATAGAAGAACTAGAGGAACTCAAACAACTCGGCTCCCAACTTATCCAAGATGGTCGAACGGGAGAAGTGGCCAGTGTGAAAGACGGTTTAGCAGATCTGGAAACAAACTGGGCTGACTTTGAGGCGCTGTTAGGTGATAGAGAAAAAGAAGCCGGACTGAGACGTAAACAAGGTAGTGACTTTGAAATGGCTAAAATGGAGGCTCTTGAGTGGCTCGCCAATATGGAGGGTCAGGTGGACAGCTTCGAGCCTGTGGCAGTGGAGGTGGAAGTCATTGGGAGACAGATAGAGGAGATACAGGTAAGAGATCCAATACTTCATATCGTTGGCTTAAATAATTACTTTGAAATGATTATGTTTATCCTACCTTCATGCAGTTATGCTTGAACTCGGTCAAACATGGAAATAATAACTTTCTGCTCGTCGTCCTAGCTAAGTAACGACCTAAAGTTAAGTTGATTAGATGATGAGTAAGTTTTATTTGTCATACATTAATGATAGTGTAAGGTGAGAGTTGTTAAACACTGACCCAAAGACAATGTCTCAACAGTTAGACATTTTTAATTTTGAAAGAGCTACATGTAACTGTGATTTGTACTTTCTAGCCTCTGATGAGAGAGTATGAAGATTATTCTCCCAAGATAGATGATGTGAATGACCTGGGAAATACGTACGATGCTCTGGTTCATATAGATCAGCCCCACAGTCCAGTCAGAAGGCTGATGACAAGTGAGTTCACAGAAAAGTATAGTCTTAATTGTCATGTTAAGCCAACTTATGTGTTCAAGTCATACATAGAGTGCCTAATATTACACCACTTGTGAAGCTCACTTTGTTGGTTGTGAATTCACTTTGTTTGTTGTGAATTCATTCTGTTTGTTGTGAAGTATCACTCTGTTGTTATCCTAACAAATCAGTCGCAAAGGCAACATTCATTTGATGAAATCTATCTAAATATGCTAATAGGATTTGAAGATAATCTCGTTAAGATTATGAATATGTCTGTAATATTGGGCAAAGAAATTGCAACATGGGAATTGTGCGTGTATTTGTTCTAATTTTGATGTTGTATGAGGTGAAATGTTTTGCTCACATTCAACGAGTGTTACTAACTTATAGGAGGGAGGAGAACGTCTGGCGCTGCATCACCACGCTTCCGTACACCCTCACCGACCTTCACACCACCCACGCTAGGAGCAGCGGTCAGTCCAATGTCCAGCGAGTCGAGTGGCGTGAGCAGTAGGAAAAGTTCTTCAGACCATATCTTATTGGATGGTATGACTTGTATGTTGTATTAATACATGTACACTGTCTTAATCTGATTAACACAGTATTTTTGGTTGGAATATTCATGATCGAAGAAGTATTCAAAATTGGATCTTGAACAGTTTACCGATTAAACTACTCAGAAATAATGAGGCTAGTGACAACATTTATGTAATACATTGAATAGAAGGTGATGGGAATAGTTTTTGGTGTATTCCTCAAAGTGAACGGATGTTAATTGCTTATTCAAGTTGCTTAACCAAATTTTACTCCTGTCATTTATCATAAATGAATGTGTATGCACACTGTCATAACAAATGTACAATCCCTCACAAAATTGATTTCTATAGAAAATTACTTTTGGTTGAATATGAACAGATTTGACGGAGACTCAACAAGAGTTGGTTGACATTAACCAACATTATGATATCCTGGGTGAGAGGCTGACTGAGCGTCAACAGGAACTTCAGGGAAACCTGGACAGTGTCAAGTCCTACCTCCAGGATGTACAGGACATCCTAGCATGGCTCGATATGAAGGAGAAGGGGAGTGAACTCACCGGACCAGTTCCAACCAATGAGAAAGAAGCTCGCAAAAAGCTCAAGACACACGAGGTGCATATATTGCCCGACACAAATACTTGTAGACTTACTGTAGTTAGGGATATGCATTTTACTTCATCAAAGTAAAAAGCCTGCTCATCACTCCGTGGTTGAACATTAAATGTCTCAATCTCTGTGCAAGAGAAGGACAGAAAATCACTTTAGTGAAATGACCAAGATGCTCCATTGATATATGGTGCCTACAGATTTTCTCCATTGAAAATGGTCAGACACGTGGTTGAGTAGAAGTCTCCAGACTGGAATGCTTTGTGACTTTGCTCATTCAGTCTTCTACAGGTTCTTTCTCCCTTCCATCCACTGGATATGCTGTATTCAGGACCACATCAAAACCTGGTGGTAAAGCAACCTTTATCTATCAACACTGAAAACTTGACTGACCTTGCTGGTACTTTCAATGACCCATACAAAGTTTAGCGTTCCACTCCAGTCCTGCCACATATTCATGCGGTCTTACACTATGATTCCACTTCTTCCACACACATTTATGTTCTTGTGGTAGGGTGAGATATTACAGAAGTAAAACACCCAAATTTTTCTGCTGTTTGATTTCAGAAATTCCACAAAGAGTTGGTGAGTAAGGAAGGTGTGGTGGAGGATATTAGGAAGAAGGCTAATGAACTGATCAAACGAAGGGACAGTGTTCCTGGCAAGGATATACTACAACAACAACTCGCTGACCTCAGTAAGTTACTCAATATTCTGTGGCAAGTGTGAATCCAGTAAGATTTTGATGGGATACAGTTGTAGTATATAAACAATAAAACATTGGTAAGATATTGATCGTAACATTAGGGTTAGGATGGAAAAGTTGTGGCATTTCAAGACCACTTTATTGATGTGAATTTTCAGACATTCAGCTCTTAATGTGATATTTACATGTTAGCAACTGTTATGACCTTCTATAGGATTTATCATCATCTGTGAAATAACTTTGTCATTGTTCAGGCTAATAGTACTTGTACAAAGCTAAATTATAGAAGTTCTTTCAAACATTTTCTTCATTCAGATGAGAAGTGGACTGGTCTACGAGAGGCATCAGAACAGCGTCGTAAGTCGTTAGGTGACGTCGTATCAGACCTTCAGGACTTCCACGACAGTCGGCATCAGCTGACTAACTGGCTGACCCAGAAGGAGAAGATGTTGACCGTCCTCGGTCCCCTGGCCACAGACAAGGCCATGATCAGTAATCAACAGGAACAAGTCAAGGTATGATGCTGAGTAATATGTCAGAATATTTCTGTTATTCCCTGCCAGAGGCCAAATGTTGTAAAACGCTTCAGGATTAAACAGGTAGTGTCCGAATGCCAAGTTACATGACAAAGATACATAATAGATCTTTATCTGGATGTGGCAGTATGACATTGATGAAGTATCATGCGCCATGAGGTTATCGGGCATGAACAGAATCCAGGACCCAGCTTGTCACCTGGGTAAATGTCAATAATTTACTGCTTGCCATCGCTACAGTACAAGGCAGAAATAACTTGCTCATAAACGCGAGTGAAAAAAAAGATTTTCGCGACTTTAATTTATTAATCGCAGCCGGAAAACTCGCCTAAATCGCGCAAAAAAACAAAAGCATAATCTCGACTGAAACGCGTCGACCGTAGGCGTTTCAGTCGCGATTATGCTTTTGTTTTTTGGCGCGATTTAGGCGAGTTTTCCGGCTGCGATTAATAAATTATAGTCGCAAAAATGGTTTTTTTCACTCGCGTTTATGAGCAAGTTATTTCTGCCTTGTACTGTATATGGCTGAATATTACTGTGACGTTAACTTCAACTCTTATGACAAGCTGCCTGGGGACTGGGTCTATTCTGTTCATGCCCAATAACCCCATGGTGCATGATACTTCATGAATATCATAATGTCAATATATTACTGTTTGCCATCGCTGCTGTATGGCTGAAATATTAATGGCTGGGACATTAACTTCAACTCTGCTACTCAGGATTTATCATGCATGTTTACATCACTTTCCATCAATTACATCAAATTAGTTGAAAGCAGAATCATGTTACCATGGTTACAGCTCTTTCCTCGAATTTGATTAATCCAGCGAAGGGAATGCAAAGATTTCATCATTTGCTTTATTGACACGAATAGTGCAAATATTATTCTACCTGAGTGATCTATTGTTTTTTGCATAATAAAATTAATTATTAAAATTGCAGGTATTACAAGAGGAGTTGATCAGTCTGGAGCCTTTGTATGAACAGTTCCTACAGGCAGGACACTCCGTACTTGACAAATGTGAGACGGACTCCAAGGATGCTATCAGTATTAACACACACATGGAAGGGGTCAGTAAGAACTGGGAGAAGCTGCAGTCTAAACTCAAGGAGAGGCAGGAGGGTCTGTCCGCCCTGGAGGGACTCAGTGCCCACTATAACACTCACCTACAGGAGTTTGGGGACTGGCTGTCTGACTTCATGGATAAGGTAGATGAACAGTCCCCAGCCAGTTCCAACCCAGAAATACTACAGAAACAGATGGCTGATCTCAAGGTAGGGAAGAATATATACATGTATGACTGTGTTAAATATCACATTTTGAAAAGCAAACTTTGAATCCATTGTATGACAGGGATACAGGCATCCAGGCATATATATGTTTTGGCAGTTTTGTCCCATCATTATGTCAGGACTTATTAACTGAAACCATTTTCGATCTCTCAGGCCAATGCTTTCGCATCAATTTCAGGAGATTCCCTGTCTGTCCCAAAATTATGCAGGTTGACCTCATGTCAGCAATGGAGGGGGGGTAACTCTTACTATATATGTTGTGTCATACAGGTGATTATTGTTGAAATGTACATGTATCTCACTCAAACCATTGGTCAAACTATAACCATCCATGTTTGTAAATACAGAAGCTGAAACGAGAAGCAGCAGAGAAAGAAAGGTTACTGAGGACGGCTAAAGACCTCTGTAAACAACTGTGTGACAGTACCAAAGATACCTCAACCAAATTTGAACTAAAGAACAAACTGGCCAATTTGGAGAAACCATATAATGATACAGTTAAACGAATTGGTGAGTTTTTGTTATATGAATGTACAGCTTGATGTACATGGTAATAAATTGTAAGTAAAATTCTGTACTAAAATAGTGTAAAAGTTTATTTATGAAATTATCTCCAATATATTCATTGTTTCTCACATTGGAATCTGAAGTCCTGAACTGAATTTGCACTATTATTTTCTTAATTGTTGATGGATTGCTTATGTTTGGCTGACCTGGTTTGAGACATTTACTTTCATTATCTAGCTGAGCGAGAAGCAGAGCTGGCCTCTGCCTCTAGGGAAGGACAAAAGTTCAATGCCACATGTCAGGACTTAATGAAATGGATAGAGACCGCCAAGGATAATCTGGAAAACCAGGACCCTGTATCTGGGAAACATGATGTTCTCAAACAACAGACCTTCCATCAACAGGTAAACCTGAAAACATGGACTATCAAACCTGTACACTGACTTACTGCTCCTGATGATTCTTCCTGCTAACTAGTCCTGTCACTGTTAACTTGATACACTACAGCTTTTATTCAGAAATGAATGCGAGCTGTTTATCTTATAATAGTAACTTCATTAAAAATAAAGCAACAGTGCAGTGTGAAACTGTTCTAGTTTGCAGTTTGTGCTGGAATTCTTTAATGTATAATTGGCAGTTTCCTGTGGATGTGGGTAACTGGAAATAATGTAGTAGCTGTTGGTGTTGTATGGTTGTTGATGTGCAAATATTGATGTTGAATTGTTTATCTATCAGCTGTTCCAACAAGACCTTACTGAGCACGAGCCAGACATCAAGGACATTCTGTACAAGGCCCAGAAACTCCGCAGCTCAGGAGGTGGTCGTGACGAGGCAGACTTCGCCGATCAGATTGACTCTATCCAGTATGAGTGGGCTGGTCTGAAGAAGGCTACAGCAGAGAGGCAGAACCAGATCACCGCCAGTGCCCGACATGCTCAGAAGTTCTATGAGAACCTTGACCAGATGCAGCTCTGGCTGAAGATGAATGAAGAGAAGTTATCTAACATGTCCGCTCCCAGTCTGAGTAGAGACGGTATTGCCAAACAACTCCGAGAGGCACAGGTTTGAAAATTATGTCTTGTAGCCTTCTGCTTTCAGATACACATTGAATATTTACACTTTGACACACGGTGTTCTATTCAAAGAGAATTAAAAAAATTTCAAAAAATCAGTTCATATTGCTTTAACATTTAGGCAATAGATAATATAATGTACGATGTTACCTGTTGCAAACGAGTTCAATGGGATATCAACTAGTGTGCTGGATGAGGAAGAAGAAAGAGGGAATTGATGATTACAATTGTCTGTTTATATCCAGGTTATTCAGAGTGATATCTTGAAGAAGTCGCATGATCATGATAGTTTGAACAGAGATGCTGACGCTCTACTGGACATGGTGGATACAGGCAAGGATGAAGTTGAGGTCAAACTCGCTAATGTAAATGAGAGATGGGATGATCTGAGCACAGGTAAATCTGATTGTTTTGTTTTTTTTATGTTTTTTTATGCTAAATAATAAAATGTTTTGATTATTTCCTATATTATTTGACATGACTAGAGAGAAATTTTAATATTTTTCTTGAGGTCATTTGATCAACAGATGGTCTTGAAAAACTGATCAGATACCTAATATAAAGGAATGTAATTATGCTACAATTGTAATATTTGAGACTAGATTCATGGATCTATTTAGTATCCCACTTAAGTGCATCTCCAGTGGCATTTGTGATTGTCTAAGACTTTTCAGTTTGCACTAATTTTCATTTGACACCACATATAGCTGAGATTAATTTACAGCTGGATTTACAATACATCTTCAAAATCTGGCTATCATTATATAGTTTCTTGTTAATCATACTTTGCCGCTGGTTTCCATCTCCAATTGTAGGAGTGTCTAGTCGTATAGAGACTCTCGAGGAAATGTCGCAGAGATTGGCTGAGTTCCAGGACAGTCTGTTGGACATAGATACAAGTCTACAGAAATACGAGGACAAACTTGATGCTCATAAGAAACTCGGGCCTGCAGCTCGAGATCCAAAATATAGGGATAAAGTCAAGGTGAGATTATTTCAACTGATTGAAATGATAGCTAACAAAACTTCTACCACACAGTTAATCTTCATGTGAACCTGTCAGAATTGCTGAATAGTTTTCTTCATTTTGAAGGTGATATTTGCAAATTCATAGATTATTCCATTCACTGACAGACAAATTTATGTGGTTATTCAGATATATTTGTTGGAATAATTAACAAGAAGATCATACATGTATTTAGTCTGGTCTGATAGTTTTTCCACTACCATGCCATTGGCTGGCCAGAGGCCTGCAGAATTGTACTCTGGTTGTCTGTACATCTGTTGGTCACAGCATATTAGTTTTCTCCTGTTCTGTCCTTTTGATTGAATGATAATACCTTGTCCTGATCATTGATTGCCATAGTGACCATCTATTACGATAATGATCATATCATTATAATCACAGAGCATGGAAGAAGAGCTCTTGTCACTCCAGCCTCAGTTAGACTTCCTTGATGCTCTAGCGGATGGGTTTAGCCATTTGGAGGAAGGTGTCGACAGCCGCAATGTCATAAACCAAGTGGACAAGATGGGACAGCGGTACACACAACTGCTCAATGAACTGGGCGAGTTATCATCAGGCATGGAGGTTGGCTCTCAGTTAGCTTCACAATTCCAGGTATGTACACCATCAAGTCAAAACCTATTGTAGAGCTTACCTCTTTTACATAGATTGAGTGAATTTCCATTTCCATTAGTAGATACTCACGGATAGCAATGTCTACAATATGGGCCTTGTTCCATACTCACTGATAGCAATATCTACAATATGGGCCTTGTTCCATGAGTAGATACTCACTGATAGCAATGTGTACAATATGGGCCTTGTTCCATACTCACTGATAGCAATGTCTACAATATGGGCCTTGTTCCATGAGTAGATACTCACTGATAGCAATGTCTACAATATAGGCCTTGTTCCAGGAGTAGATTCTCACTGATAGCAATGTCTACAATATGGGCCTTGGGATATTAGTTGTCACAATGCTATCAGAAGCGAAAGCAGATGTGTTAAGGTCACTGTACTGTTATATAATGGAAGTGAAGTCGAAGAATCATATAGATTTCTAAACATAAAACTTTTTGGTCAGCGCCCACACGTAAACATTGGATTTTGCTCATGATAAATGGGCAGTAACTCTTATGTTTGATGAACAACAACCGGAGTATTAGCTTCTCTGACAAAGGAATGGGTGATGTACTTGTCTGAGATGGACTGTAGCTTCTGTAGATACACTACTTGAATGTTTCCTAACTTCTGTTGATGGTTATTAAGGTGATATTGCTCAGACCTGCTCCATTATAATATGTCTTGTTTTCCCTGTTTGTTAGGATCTCCTGAGTACAGCTGTTCATCAGCTCACAGATCTGGACCAGGATCTATGCTCTAAGAGCCCCATAGCCAGAGATGTTGACACACTGGAAGCTCAACTTGAAGATATGAAGGTATAGTTTCTGATGTCCACCAAATCTTTTTTTCAGTTACATGGTACCAGTGTCTTCTTATAAATTCATCTAAAACAAACCCATGCATTAACCTGTTCATTATGCATTAACCTGTTTATCCTCTAGGTAGAGGGGGGGGGGGGATATAGCGATCGCTTTGTCCGTCTGTCCATCCGTCCGTCTGTCTGTCCGTCCGAATATCTTCTCCGCGCAATATCTCGGTTAATATTTGATGGACAGGATTGAAACTTGCATGGAATGTGGCCAGTGCCTCGTAGTTGTGCAGCGTAGAGTTTTTTCCGAGTTCCGGTATAATTTTCAAGAGTTATGGCCCTTTTTCTGAAATCTCTGTGAATGGGAATTGTCCGGGCGGATCTTGGTTAATATTGTATGGACAAGTATGAAATTTGCATGATAGATGGTCAGTGCCCCACAGTTGTGCAGCATAAAGTTTTTCCCCGTTTCGCTTATATTTTCAAGAGTTATGGCCATTTGTTCCTGAAATTTCCATGAATTGAGATTTGTCCGGGCTGGATATCAGTTAATATTGTATGGACAATTATGAAATTTGCAGGATGTATGGTCGGTGCCCTGTAGTTGTGCAGCGTGAAGTTTCTCCGCATTTCGCGTATATTTTCAAGAGTTATGGCCCTTTTTTTCTTCAAATCTTTGTGAATTGGGACTTGTCCAGGCTGGATCTCGGTTAATATTGTATGGACAATTATGAAATTTGCATAATATGTGGTCAATGCCCCATAGTTGTGCAGCGTGCAGTTTCTTTGCTTTCGGTAATATTTTCAAGAGTTATGGTCCTTTGTTTATCAAACCTAAGTGAATGGGATATATTTATCTGATCGGGAAAATGGCTATATATGTTATTCTACATTCCAAAGCAGACCACATTTCCTGAAGTATGAAATTGCCCCAAAAAGAGTGAATTGAGTGCAAAATTCAAAGTTCTCTGATCGCTTCATAATTTCACTACATATACACTCACAAGAAATGTAGATCTCGAAACCAGATCACATTTTCGGATTTGGCGACCATCTTGCATGAAAACAAGTGGATACTTGGAAATATGTATTGAGTGAGGCATGGCAAAAAAGTGACAAACAGAATTTTTATAATTATTAAACTTAGGCCTCCACCGACCAATACAGAACAGAACAATGGCGGGGCAGTGTCGGATTAAAGCGGAAGGGTGGGGGTGGGGGTCATACAATTGAGCAATCTCTGATTGCTTCCTTCCTGTGTTTATTTTGCAATGAATATTCTGAACATCCAATGATGTTGTTATTTTTCAGTATTTCATGCCCTATATTAAGGACAAGGAGGATGCTTTGAATGACTTGGAGAGTCAAGCTGAGGATCTGATAGCTGCTGGATACACGTCTGACCCTGATGCACTACGTAGCCAGGTATATATGCCAATGTTAATTCACTACAAGAAATTCTATTATGGTAAATCATCTAATTATTCAATCACCCTATTAAAATTCAATCACCCCTTGTTTTGTGGACAGAATTCAGCCATTGTAATAAATTTACTCACCCTCTGAAATCATTAAAATAAGGATGATATAATTCAGGTTTTTCGGATCATTTTGTCCAGTTCCTGTTTGATCACTGCCTGATGATTGAATTATTAGAGGTTTTAGGGGCTCATGTCCAATTGATCTAGACATTTCCTCCCATAACTGCATAATACCTATAAAAATCTCGTCTTGAATGGTCCTGGTTTATCCATTTTGCTTGTCGCGGTTTTCTTTCAAAGTACAAGATCATCTTGATCCTTCTTAGAATGTGCCAGTTACTTGCCAACGGGTGGTGGTTCCCTCCAGGTTCAAACTGGCTGTCACCATAAGAGCGAAATATTCTTGAATGTGACTTTAAACCAAACTCCTTCCCCCCCCCCCCCATCCTTCCCGGAATCACTCGACTCTTTTAAACATAGTTAAGATGCCTTAAGGTGAAGGTATGAATCATTCAGATATGAAGGCCTATCGATTTATGGTAGAAAGCTAACCAGTTTTCCCCCTGTTGCTGATCTGTTGAATTGAATTGATATTAAAACAAAGGGATTAAGGCAATAATAGCATTGTGTTATGTATCTCGTAATAAAACTATAGATAAAACACAGGTGGATGAAGGTAGATTAGAGGTGGATTTGACCTTTATTGTTTGGCTTAGATTATATTTTGTTCTGCTGTTGTATTTCAGAATCTTCACAATTTCTTCAGTAACAGGAATATCTCGGTACACGCTTTGACAAACTGTCTCATCGTTGTTGTTGTAGGTGAAAGGTCTGAAGAAGCAGTTGGAGAAGATCCGTGAGAAAGCTAACCAGAGAGTGAGGGACCTGAAGGGGGCCAAGGAGCAGACAGAGGGTTTCAATGAGGGGATGAGGGTATGTGTGAAGTCACTGGATGCTGCACTCGCCAAGGAAGATTACCAGCCTCCTGTGGGAGGTGATGTCATCGCCATCAAGAAACAGCAGGGGGAGCTCAAGGTAGGAGATTAGTATTGCTATTATTGGTAATCCTTCTAACTATTCAATTCCCCTATCAAATTTTAATCACCCTAAATTTTGGGGACGGAATTCAATTGACTGCTCTAATAAATTCGAAATAATGCACTGTTTCTATGATTTTGAATCATTTTGTCAACTTCCTGTTCTAATAAATTTGATCACCCCTGATTTTGCTGTAGAAAATTTCACTTCCTGTGATTGAATGATTAGAGGGATTACAGTATTGTTATGACCACAATGTTGCTGACCAGTTGAGTCAATAGTAGGCCATCTGGTCGTGGACACCTTTTCCTTCCTGAATTCCTAACGAACTGTTGATAATGTTGATTAACCTCTAGCATAGTTTCCATTAAGGCATCAGACTCGACTTTGATCATATCTGCAGTTATAACCATAATACAGAGACTGAATCAGAAATCTTGGTTCATCCACGGTCATTTTTATTGTTGTCTGAAATGATGTATTAAACGTTAATGATTTCAGGTGTTCCTGAAGAAGGAGGTAGAGCCGTTACAGAAACAGGTCGACATTGTCACAGACCTGGGTCGTCAACTGGTACAGACAGCCTCACCCGGAGCAGCCACTAACAGTCTGGAGTCTGACATAGAAATACTCACTGATAAACTGACAGACCTCGGTGAAAAGGTACATTCATTGTGACATAGAGATACTCACTGATAAACTGACAGACCTCATTGAAGAGGTAAATGTATTGTCACATAGGGATACTCAATGATAAACTGACTGATCACCGTGAAAAGGTACATGTATTGTGACATAGAGATACTGATAAATCATAAACTGACTGACCTCAGTGAAAAAGTACATGTATTGTGACATAGAGATACTCACTGATAAACTGACTGACCCCAGTGAAAAGGTACATGTATTGTGACTTAGATGTACTCACTGATAAACTGACTAACCTCCATGAAAAGGTACATATATTGTGACATAGATGTACTCAATGATAAACTGACAGACCACAGTGAAAAGGCACATGTATTGTGACATAGAGGTACTCACGGGTAAACTAACTGATCTCAGCGAAAAGGTACATGTATTGTGACATAGATGTACTCACTGATAAACTGAGTGACCTCAGTGAAAAGGTACATGTATTGTGACAGAGATACTCACTGATAAACTGACCGATCTCAGTGAAAAGGTACATGTATTATGACAGAGATACTCACAGATAAACTGACTGATCTCAGTGAAAAGGTACATGTATTGTGACATAGATGTACTCACTGATAAACTGACTGACCTCAGTGAAAAGGTAAATGTATTGTGACATAGAAGATGTATTCACTGATAAACTGACTGACCTTGGTGAATAGGTGCATGTATTGTGATATAGAGATACTCACTCATAAACTGACTAATCTCAGTGAAAATGTACATGTATTGTGACATAGAGATACTCACTCATAAACTGACTGGTCTCAGTGAAAAGGTACCTGTATTGTGACAGAGATACTCACTGAAAACTGACGGACCTCAGTAAAAAAGTACATGTATTGTGATGTAGAGATACTCGGTGATAAACTGACAGACCTCAGTGAAAAGGTACATGTATTGTGACATAGAGATACTCACGGATAAACTGACAGACCTCAGTGAAAAGGTACATGTATTGTGACATAGAGATACTCACTGATAAACTGACAGACCTCAGTGAAAAGGTACATGTATTGTGACATAGAGATACTAAACATAAACTGAAAGACCTTGGTGAAAGGACCAGGTACATGTATTGTGACATAGAGATACTCAGTGATAAACTGACAGACCTCAGTGAAAATGTACATGTATTGTGACATAGAGATACTCATTGATAAACTGACAGACCTCAGTGAAAATGTACATGTATATGTGACATGGAGATACTCACTGATAAACTGAGTGACCTCGGTGAAAAGGTACATGTATTGTGACATAGATATACTCACTGATAAACTGACAGACCTCAGTGAAAGGTTCATGTGTTGTGAGGTGCCATATTCCTGAGCATGTATTGTGATCTACTAAATTATGATCACATTATTTAGCATTTATGTGAGAGAGAGTTTTCTTATTGTAAACTCTGTTGCATATTGCAGGTTGCTGATAGAGAGAGGAGGTTAGATTCAGCATTGCTTCAGTCTGGCAAGTTTAACGATGCCCTAGTTTCTCTCCTCGACTGGTTGTCAGAGACCGAGGCAATGGTGGCCCACCAGAAGTCACCCTCCCCAGAATACAAGGTGGTCAAAGCTCAGCTACAAGAACAAAAGGTAAGTTTGCTGGTATTTGATACTCTCAAAATAAGAATAAAAGTAATGACAGTACTTGAAAATAACTGAATGAAATTATGGAAATGAAATAAACGGAGAATATTTATACTATTACAATATCAACAAGATAATGATCAGGTTACCATGGTTACTGAATATTATTTCTATGTATTTGATTTTCTTTGTGAAATAATAATAATGTACATGTAAGGCATGGTGTAGTGGTTGATCCATCTGTCCATCTGTTTGTCTGTCCAGTTCCTACAGAAGATGCTGGAGGACCGATCACCGAGTGTCAAATCCCTACAAGACACGGGTAAGGAACTGGTGAAATCACTGGAACCCAAGGAGAGGAAGGACTACCAGAAACAACTGGCTGACTTCATGAAACGCTGGAACACCCTCAGCACGAATGCCTTGAGGAGAAAAGAGATGCTGGAGAGAGTGACTGGTGTAGCCAAGGACTTCCAGGACAAACAAGAACCCCTGATGGAATGGCTGGCAGGGGCAGAGAGAAAAATGACCACCCTAACCAGCACTGCGCCCAGTAATGTACATGGCCTGGCCAAACTCAGAGATACACTCAAAGTATGTTGACAATGTATTTACCTTAGATAGATCATTCATCAGTGGATACTTCTTGTATCTATTGTCCTGGGTCTCATTGTGGTCCTCATTGCTATGCATTATTTCGTGGTCGTTACGTGAAGTATGAACACAATGTTTTGACTGAATCCTTCTACAAACACTGCTGTATAATGGAATATCCTGGATTTTCAAAACACTTTATTGGTCAAGGAAAACAAACTAATTACCCCTCAGCCCATAGGGCTGTGGGGTCTTGTCGTTGCCATGTACGTACGTCCGTCCGTCCTAGCGTCCATCCGTCCTAGCGTCCGTCCGTCCGTCCGTCAACATTTTCTTGTCCGCTAAATATCTTCAGATCTATGAAGTCGGGCCTGACCAAACTTTGGTGAGAGCTTCCTGAATGTTGACAGATGAAATGATTAGATTTTCAGATGGCTATGATGATGTCATGATTTTTAATTATTTTTTTTATTATTTATTGATGGCGTAGCTTTGCACTGTTATCTATGCCCATCAACATGTTCTTGTCCGCTGAATATCTGCAGATCTATGAAGTCGGGTCTGACCAAACTTTGGTGAGAGCTTCCTGAATGTTGACAGATGAAATGATTAGATTTTCAGATGGCTATGATGATGTCATGATTTTAAAAAAAAAAATTATTATTTATTGATGGCTTAGCTTCTGCACTGTTATCTATGCCCATCAAATGTTCTTGTCCGCTGAATGTCTGCAGATCTATCAAGTCGGGCCTGACCAAACTTTGGTGAGAGCTTCCTGAATGTTGACAGATGAAATGATTAGATTTTCAGATGGCTGTGATAATTTCATGATTTTTATTTTTTTTAAATTTTTTAATTTATTGATGGCTTAGCTTTTGCACTGTTATCTATGCCCATCGGGAACCCTTGGTTGCATGTTTCGTTGTGAATTTTGAAGGTTCCCTGATACAAGAAAGCCTGGTCCATTCATGATTATTATTGAATGAAGGACAACATTTTTCTTAAATTTTGCTATTAAATCATTCTATTCTACATCATATGATTTATTCTAAAACTTTGCATGAACCATATTTGTGTCCACACATTTAACTGGTACAACATAATGCTTCAATTTTTGTCACCAAACATGTTACTGTACCTTGGAAATTATGTAAAACGAGTGATTAGGAGAGCCCATTTTTAGCCTGACTGTGTGCAATTTTGAATCAGTTTGCATACCTGGAGCTCCCCCCAAATAATGATAAGGTTGGCCTGTGTCAATAAGTGTGTTTACTTGTTATCACACTTGTGCAATGCATAAATTGCCACTGATAAAGCTACACTTCCTTGCATGCTGTAATCCCAGCACATCACTCACGTGAAACCGAAGTCTGTTATATACGGTATCCAGGGATTTTTTGCAGGTTCCGATCCCAAACTCCCAGTTCCTTTTCGTAATTCATTATTGAGGGTCCAATTTTTTTAAGTGAATTTTGGCGCAAAGAGCCTGTGATCAATCACAAAACAGAGGTTTATTAACATGAAATTCAATACCCAGCTATGCAATCGGATCGATATTGAGGCTTCCAGAAGCTTTTTCTAGGAGTATTTCCTTCAGAAATCTGTTCAAATTGAACAAAAACAACACTTTCGTTTTTTGTTTCATTTGAGTTTTGGGTGCCCATATGTTTTCCAAAACTAAACTGGCTCTAGATGCAGCCCTGATCCTACTTGACTAAAAAAAAACAGGCTGAGGGGTCCACGCACCTTTTAGGTGCTTGCCTGCAATTCATGTTCAGTATTTCCATTGGCTTGGAGAAACTGGAATTATATCCTGCCATTTGGCCTAAGTACCTCCATGAGTGGGATTGTATAGTGTGACATAAAGTTGGCTAAACTTAATGGCCCTTTATCAGAAATTTGGAAATAATGTATAATATTTCAGATGATTTTATTCTATCGTTTCTCTTGTCTAAGTCAAAGAACTAAATGCATCAGTTCAGTACTAATAGGTAGCCTGTATTTGGTATTGTAAATGTTTTATATCATTTTCTGTGTTTAAATGACTGAAGTAAGCCAATTCCTCTCATGTGACTAATATAATCTTGTGTTATAGGAAATTCAGCATGGACTTCGCAAACAGGAGAAAGCAGTTGGTGAAATTAATGACAAGGGACAACAGTTGTTGCAGTTTTGTTTAGGTGAGTTCAGGTCACATTTCTGTCAACTCTTTATCAACTTTCTGTTACGTTAGTTGGCTTCATCATGGGTAGGTGGTTATGGAACTCAAATCATGGCATCGTAAAATCACTCTGATTGGAGCGATATGCAAGAAAAATTGACGATGTCTGATGACTAAAAAGCAACCATAGGACTCTACAGGAAAGCATCCCTCGGCACCTAACATTCACACCTGAGAATACGTTGGATTCTCGGACGTAGCCTGAGTATCTCAGCCGCGCTTTTATTGCAGCTGTTCATGTGGAGACTATGAAATATCCATATGGCCCCTAGCACCGGCTTAAACGGAATTAGATACGCTAGCTCGGGAGCCGTGATGATAGATCACCTCAAACAACTCATCTGATGTTAATGGATGAGCATCGTGGACGTCTGATGTAGTAAACGTCTCAACATGGGTAACCTATTAAATGCCAGAATACCCAGAGAAACTAACCTGCAATGCCCGACGTCGTACGACTTAAATTTCCTACCGAAACAATAAACATACATATATTTGTTGAGTGACATGTACAGAGGGCGGGCCTCGGGCACTAATATCACAGGGATTGAATTTGGTTTGTTCATATCAAATCAAATACCATCTGATAGAGAGATGATACATATCAAATCAAATACCATCTGATAGAGAGATGATACATATCAAATCATATACCGTCTGATAGAGAGAACTCGTGATACATATCAAATCATATACCATCTGATAGAGAGATGATACATATCAAATCATATACCGTCTGATAGAGAGATGATACATATCAAATCATATA